>JASCZW010015417.1:0-20600 GCA_034211315.2 Aedes japonicus | reverse complement strand
CTTTTCATTTGTCAAATATGTGTTTCTCAGTGGGCTCTGTTTATGTGTGAACACATCAGTCTTATGTGGCACTTTCCACGGATATGATCAAAGTTGGTTAAATTCGGTACATTTACCTTAGTTGAATAAGTTGTAACATGCGTGCGTATACAACATTTTTTATGTGGAATACAAAACTGACATACACACTCAGATTATTTTACAGAAATCTGTAAAGTTTTAAAGAATTCTCAACAGCTGAACGTTCGGTAATCCGATTTTACGGATTTCGGTAAAATTTAACCGAAATCTGGTAGTTTTTTTTACAGATATTTGTAAAATTTCACCGAAATCCGTAGAATCGGATTGCCGAACGCTCAGCTGTTGGAATTCGGTAAAACTGTACAGATTTCTGTAAAAAAAATTGAAGTGTGTATAACAAATTATTTATTATTTCATTAATCAAGCATGTAAGGTCAACCATGAACATTTAGTCATATTTGAAAATTCAACAATTCTTGAAAACACCGCTGGTCTGGCTATTATTCTTCAAACGTGACAATTTCTGCTCCAATTTTGTGATCATAAACAACTTCTTCAATTCTGCGTTCTTTATGCGTTCAGCTCGTTTTTCCTCAGATTTCGTTTTTTCCTCAGATTGATTACTTCATTAGATGATGCTGCATACGAACCTTCACGATGCGGTTGGGAGAGATCATCCAGATTATCCGTATACACTATTTTCAATTCTTGAATATTCCTCATTCCTTATGAAATACGTTTCTACGCAACTATTATAAAAGAAGCGTACTAGGCAATGACTAAAAGACTATATAAAGGCAAAAGCATCTATATGAATTTTGATCCAGTCTTCGACCTATAATACGAAACTTGTAAGGTTTGTACAAATAGGTCGAAAGCGAGTGCTGGCCCTAATTGCCAACTCAAAATGCCACCAAATTCATCCAATCTGATCACTTTGTATTGGAAGACTTTGCGTTGCGTTTGGTAGCTCTTGTTTGGGAGACGTTGCGTTTGGTAGACGGGCCGTTTGGTAGACCTCTCCTAGCTCTTCCAGACCAGCTTTTCCCGAAACAATACTTCACGGTAGAGCGTGGAATTTTATACTGCTTGCACGCCTGTTTTATCGGAACATGGTTTTGAATCGCTCGAATTCACTGCGGCACTTCAGATTCCGTGTAAGTATGCTTACCAGTGCCTTGAATTTTCATAAAATATCAATGAGAAGTGAAAATGATTTTATCCTAGTGTAATGATGATGTGATGATGTGATAATGATGCATTGCTTACATATATGATTTTTTCCCATTTTGATCAACAACTTCCACTTTAGACGGTGAGCATAGAATAAGTTGAGTTTGCTTACAAAAAGAAATGAGGGGTTGGAAATAGGCAACAAAGCACTTCCAATCAGTCGTATAATGGACCCTCAAAGTTTGTACATTTTTTACAATTTTTCATTGTTTTTATATCTGCATATTAAAATTGAATATAAGTACTAAGTATTAACGTGTTGAAAATGCCTTTTTATTATCTACAGTTTATTTATATGTCCATTTTTGTTTTTTCTCTCCTGTAACGAAAATTCTTACGAATCACAGTACCATGCAGTGCTCAGGTAAAAATAATTAATAATGATGTTTTATGTGTGAAATTTGTGAGGAATCATATTCTCACCTTTGTTTTAGTGTTGATACTAACGGGTGGCAACTAAAATTTTGGAATTTCTTTCTCAAGCTGTCAAAAAAAGACAAACATAGTTGAAGAAGATCTGATTTATTCAAATAAAAGATACATTGTCCATTGTTGAAAAAAAATTAGTGAACATTTGAAAACGGTCCGTAATCGGATGTTCGGCGAAGCTTCCGTTTGATGTCGGAACAGGAGCGTTGTACGGCCTCCATGTCAACTTTGCGAATGCATATCTTGATTCTACCAATCAACTGTTTGCATTTCGTGGCTCTCCAGTTATTTTTGTACACCAAGGAACTCAAAACCCCGAAGAAATCTTCGATTGGGCGACACTGAGGCAGATTTGTCGGGTTGTGGTTTTTGGGTACAAATGGGATCGAATGAGTATTCAGGAACCATTGTGTTTTTATGGCGTAATGCGATGCCGCTTTGTCCGGCCAAAACACGTATTGTCCATCAGCATGATGTTTTTGTAGAAACGGGATCAAAATTTTCTTCAAACATTCGTTCTGGTACACATCTTGATTGATTGCCAAACCAGAGGGCTTGAACCATGGCTTAGAAATGCCTTTCTCGGAAATGGCAGTGTACAGCATCACTTTCTGTTCAAACTTATGTTTAAACTTATATTTTATGTTCGGAGGTGTAGTAAAACTATCCGTTGAATAGTATCGATCGTTTCCGGGAATCTGCGTCTTCGAAAGAGGGAAGTAGCTTTCGTCGTCCAAAGCAAAACTTTTTCCGGAATAATTTTTAATCAACCAACGGCATTGGGATTTCAGCGTTGAAATCTGTGCATCAGTATATTCCGGGGCTCGTGTCTTCTTTCGGCATTTTATTCCGACTCTTTTCAATGTTTTGCAGATGTACTGGTGAGAACAGTTGAACTTTTTTGCGGCATCCCGTTGACTCAGTGAGTCCTTGTTGTTGAAGGCACGAGAAAGAGAACGAAGTCCTTTTGCGTCCATAATTTTGACTGGTCTTCCACTACCTTGCTTGCGAGCAGTTGTTGGGGATCTTAAGATATGGTAAACAGTCGAAGTCGCAACATTTTCGCTTTTAAAATGTTGTACCGTATACGTTTTGCCGAGATTTCTGTGCAGTTCGTAGACTGTACAACGCGCTCGCGAAATACTTCTTGTTTCGACGGCATTTTGAGCAACACTGAGCAAGCATAAACAAAACAGAAAATACTAGCAGAAAGAGGAGAGAAAGAGCTAACGCATACAAACTCTTATTTCTCTTTGAGCTCGTTTGTTGTTGAGCATAGAGGCCTCGAAAAAATTCTAAAATTTTAATTGCCACCCGTTATGTGTTTTAACTGACAATGCTAAGGCTAAATACGATAATAACGAAATAATTGCAAAAATGTGGCAGGGTGTCCATTATACGCACAGGGTCCATTATACGCATACAATCCCTATTAACCAAAGAGACAGTCTCTCTCTCCTATCTCTCGACGAGATTCTCTTAATGTTACTTAGGACCAAATGCATTGTTCAGCTTGAAATGATGTTGTGGAGGAGTGTTGAAGAATCGAAGTAATCGGTGAAGATGCAACATCATTTCGTTGCTATGTATTTTAGATAGCAACCATGTTGTATGAACATCTAGCTGAAATAAATATTATCTGCATTAGTATTTCATTCATCAACTCGACTTGTAGTCTGTGTTATACAAATTCACTTTTTGCGAGACATAATTAATGGAAGTTTCCTTAAACTTGACATTTTTTAAGTTGCAGAGAGTTTGTTAGAATTAAACACGTTATGTCTTCTGCGATAAAACTACCAGCTTTTTCTTCGTTCCAAAACATATCATTGATACATTTCTCTACGGCTTCTACAAACAGTGCAGTTGATATTTATATGCCATAAAATTGCCATACTGAACAAGCCTCGTACAGCCAAAATATTCAAAGCTCATATGGTTAAACGTCACGACTACCACGTCTCGTGAATAGCAGTGGTTTCGCTCTCACTAGCAATAAATTTTCCCAGCGAAACATGTTAAATTAATTTTCATATTTTTCGCTAAATGCATATGCTAAGGGGATGATGCCCCCTGCATGAACATGTAACTGGCATTCAAAATAAGCCATAAATTCCGTCGACGTCATGAATATGAAAATTACTTCCGATATGCGTCCTATTTTCAGATTCCACACAGTCATATGTACCATGCCGTTCTCCCTACAAACCACATCAGAGCAGGGTGCACATTTGGCCACGCATTTTTGTGTACAAAGCATGCTTTATTTTTAAATCAGACTCAATCGCTTAAATATCCATCCACATTTTTTGTTTATCTTATTCTGAATTCGCTCATTTTCAGAGAAATGAGTTTAGGGAAAGATTTAAGATATCCCAACAAATTATCAAGTTTTAGATTTAATCCAGTACCATCTGTTCGCACAGGACTATCTTATCCGGCCAACATTCGCCACATAACGTGAAAAACACGCACCAATATAATGTGAATTATATTATCCTCACACTTTCGTCAAAAGGCCATGCAAGGACGCCCAAAGTTATGAAGACTTACGACACAGTCAGTGATTGGGGCGGAAGTATCAATTCGAATGGCTAAATCGAAGCTATCATCAGGGAAATGACAAACCGAAAGGGAGGTAGCACTTGGAAATAAGAATCCGGTCCAATACAAAATAGCTAGCTTCATCAGAGAGAGAGGGAGGCTTTTGTGCGGTCTTCCTAATATCCTCACTTATTTGTGAAGTGAAATCTCGAACAGATCGATCCGGCGGTGATGATGGTGATACACGTTCACTTCTCAGGGGAAAAGTTTTCCTCTAAGAATCATAAAGATTCCCAGATAAATGTTTCTCCATGGCTTACACACACTAGAACGAAAGCACGTCAGTCTCCACACCATCTAGTTTCAGCTGTATAACTCTGTGCTTTGGAGAGTTTTACTAGAACCTGGATACGACCTTTCCCTATTGGTTGAAAGAAGGTAACCAACGATCTGTTGATGTTGATAACTGTAGGGATGTGCGAAAAATGTGTCAAGCATATCAGCAATTTGATTTACATTAGATTTTCACTAAGCAGCAACAAATATATAAAGAACTTAGAACACGCAATGTTGTTTTTTAATTATTTATTTTCCGTCGGCCTACTTCCTCACATTGTGACGACAATCCCCGACGCCAGGGAGACGACTCCACCACCTGGACCCTACCTAACGACTCATGACTACAAGCCGGGACCAACGAATTTACTTCCTTTCCGAAGGAAGACGTGACCAGATTTTTTCGCCTCAGAAAAACATCCGACGTCGACTGGGATTGAACCCAGACCCACTGGGGTGCCAGTAGCAGTCACGCTTACCACTACACCACCGACGCCGGCATCACGCAATGTTGTAGAACGCATCTTAATTCGTTTGTAAGATTGAACAAACTTCAAACATAATATGAAAATTCGCATCTGTTTCGTCTATTTTGTGTTAATTCACTGTTGGAACAACATAGTTTTCTGTTCATGACGTTGCAATTGATACCATGTATTGTTATTTCAAATGGTTTTGTTCAATGTTTCGTTATGAATCGTGACTCGGAGCAAATTCAAAGTTGGCTGTGAGCAAAATTGCATCACATCATATTGCTGCAAACAATTATATGCGTGAGTTGGTGTATTAATAATTATTTAAATTGATGAGCGTGAAAATGGTATCCGATGATGGAACTTATAAGTAAAAACGAAAGGATGAGTTATGTCAATGCAGTAACATAACTGCAAAGTTGGCGTAAAACCCTCTGTTAATTTGAAGAAATTTGAAGAAAAAATCTTTAATTTCAATGTATATAGATCTGAGAATACGCCACTGAAAACATTTTGTGAGAATCGCATTCGTTTGACCGTTTCTGGGATCCGAATATACCCGAATATACATCCGTCAAGTAATGCACCTTAATTAATATTCACATGCGTATTTTTCGAAAGTAGTGTTATTTTAGCTGCCGAGTAATAATTTTCATAAAAGCATTGGTTCGATTCCAACAATTGTTTTTTAAACTACTCAGTTAACATGCCACTATGTATTCCCGACTTCAATTTATCAAAACTTTATTTTGATCCATTATTATAATCGTCAAAATGTAAAAAAAATGTTGCGTACATGTTACAATTTGCAAAATAAAAGAATCATGAAAATAACTTTTGAAATGGCCCTAAAATTTGACAAGGAACTCATCCACCAAAATCATCATTATTCACGCAATAGGCGAAATTAGAACTAGTGAAAAATAAGGAGTGCAGACCAAGCAAAAGTGAATATAAAAATTTCAAAAATGAAGCAAAACTCACAAAGCATTCTCCACTGGCTGGGTCAACCGACTGCTTAACCAACGGCTGCAATTTGCTTGCAGCCGCCAGCAACTAACCTAATCTACTATCTGCAACTAATGCACTATGTACAACTAGGAACTAATATCCAATCCCACCTGGTTTTCATAGCAATAACTACACCCAGGGCTTTCCATCTCTTCCGGGGACATCCAAAACCCTTGATACCCCGATTTTAAGTACAGAAAGCCCCTTCTTCGACTAAGCTGTTTTCGTTTGATGACATTGTCGAAGATATTTACAAGTTCCCCGAAATTCTTGACCCTCTTAAAAACACTGTTCTGGCATTGCTTTCCACTGTGAAGACTTTTAAGAAGCATTTTTTTAAAGACCGTGGGTTTTGTAATTGCTATTCCGTTACTGAACAGAACTAGTGTAATTGCGCAAAGAACCAAATAGATGGAGCTTGGGAGTAGCTTCACATCTTCAATGTATAAGTTCACTAATTTATCCTATTTATAGATCAGGGCCGGCGCAGGCCCCGACCTCACAGTCTACGAGGAGGGGGAAAAGATGCTTAGTTTGACAATCATTGTTAGAGACCGTGTTTACCTCAACGTTTCACATTTTACAAAGGAAGGATAGCTGCTTTGTGTTAGTGAGGCAGGTTATTTTTAGATCATAAGTGATGCAATCAATGAAAGAAAGCGCAGTAGACTACTTTTATTTTAAATCTAGTGGTGATAGAAAGAGGCAAAGAGGCAGGAAGGGGACGGGATTGAACTTCCGGCGATCTGCTGATTAAGCAGAATGGGTAACTACTGAGCTACCCAACCGCGTCTGAAGACTTCGATGGATATTTTTTTAAATGAGGTCGGTGATTCACTGTTCTGCAGTGGAATTGTAGAAGTCTTATTCCCAAACCGGAATCTTTCAAATTTTTAGCTCACAATACGGTTGTGATGCTTTCGCTCTTTGTGAAACATGGCTCTCTTCTGAAACCGATCTTCCTTTTAATGATTTCAATAATATTCGTCTTGACCGTGAGGATTCGAGGAGGAGTACCTTTATAAACCAAAATGTGCTACTCCTTCTATAGAATTTATCTCCGATTCCAGGTATTGAATTTGCCGCATGTCAGGCTGTTATTAAAAATAAAAACCTTTGCATGGTTTCTTTGTGTATTCCTCCTAGAACCTCAATAACCCAAGCAACACAAAATGTCATAATTAGTTGTAACATTTTGATTTTGACTTAATTGAGTCACACTGAAGTTATTCGGACTGATTTGCAACAAGTGTGCTAATAGGGAGACCACAAACAACTTTCAAATATTTGTTCGGGTCTTCATGCTCCGTGGTTAATCATGGGAGGTTTAACTCTAATAGTGCAGGCTGGGGAGAACTGTACGATAACAACCGGTCTTACTTGATATATGACCTTTGTGTCAACTTTAAAATTACAGTTCGTAGTAACACGTTTGGCTGGTCCGTTCTGACTTAGCAGTAGATTAGACCTCACATTTTGTTCAAATTCACTATCGTTGGATTGCATATGGAATGTGCACGATAGTGATCACTTGTCCATAAACATTTCGAATGCCATTCGGTTCAATCTGTCGGAATCCATTAACGTCGCGTATGATCTTACCCGTTGTATCGATTGGAGAAAGTTTAGGTCAGCTATAGATAAAGCTATAATGACGGTAGAAGGGCTTGCACTACTGGAAGAATATAAGTTCCTTTCTAACTGAATCTTAGACAGCGCGTTTCAAGCTCAAATTTGACCAGTTCCAGGAACGTCATTTCGCAGGAAACCTTCTTCTTCGGGCCTGTTCATAAACCAAGAAGACTCATTTTTGAAAATCTCAGGCCCTTCCCCCCTCCCCCCTCGTAAACTTTTTTTTCGTGTGAAACGTCGAAGAATACTCTTTGGAGCACTGCGCGCAGATTGTGTAACCGAACTACGAACAATGAGAGAGATGGAACCTCTAGTTCGCGTGAAAAGTTTGTCCAAATTCTGTGCCGGCACGGATCATTCCGCGCGAAACCAAGAATTCTATAGATGAGCCAGTCAACCTTTTTCGATGGTAGAGTTTTCTCTCGTACTCATTTTGTGTGGAAATACGGCTGCAGAGGCTGATAGAATGAAGTTCAACTAGCTTGAGAACCTTTTAGATGTCGCTAAGAGGCGCATGTTGAACTTGTTTAATCAGTTTCTGGAGCTGAATGTTGAAAGCCAACTCCTATCGAGGCATCGTGATGTTATTAGAGTTGTTAGAGAAAATTATCCTTTTCCGTCTGGACAAACGGGTTGAGACGAACAACAGGCTTTTAGATACTTCATATGGTTTCCGTAGGTGTAAGGGAACAAACGAATGTCTCGCGTTGTTTTCAACGAATATTGCTGAAAATAAACAAATGGCTGCTGTATTCTTGCATATCAAGGGGGCTTTTGATTCAGTATCTGTTGAAGTTCTATCAGAAAAACTCCACGCTTCTTACATTTCACCATTAAGGAATATTTTTTTGTACAATTTCCTGTGAGAAAAACATATAAGTTTTTCTCATGGAAACTTTCCAACTTCCCGATTTTGCCACAAGGGTCTCCGCCAGGGATCTTGTGTAATTCTTGTCTATATATATAAAACAGAGTGGCATACGTAAGACCGCCCATAACTCGAGAACGGATCGTCCGATTTAAGTTGTCTTTTCGGTGTTGTGTTTGGCTGCGCCCAAGGAACATTTATAAAAAAAAAAGTTGTACAAATTTATGGGGAAAATGAAAATTTCGAAAATGATAGATTTTCAATACATTATGTATGGTATTTATTCGTTTTGATCGAGTTATCCTTGACATGGATCGGAGTTGACTATGATAGTCCCCTGACATTGCTCAATCTCACAGGTGTCATTATTCTGCTTTTGGTTAATGTTCGTGGTCCAGCTTCGTTTGAGTCGTTTCGGACTGTGGGTGATCTACTATGTGTGACATATCGAGAGGCCTGTCAGCGGTTGAAAACGACACTCATTTACATACAACACATGCCAATACCATTTTTACTGCACCTGCAATCAAATTCATACCCTGTTTGCGATCATCATCTCGACATGCTTTCCATCAAATGTAGTCGAATTGTGGAACAAACACAAGGATGAAATGGTTGATAATATTTTACATCGAGCTCGCACAACCATTGTGAATTACGAGCTGTAAATTAACAATAAGATGCGCAACGAGACGCTGATTTTGTTCGAATACATGTGTTTACTCATGTGCGGCAGTGGCTCCTCAGCAAGAGGAAACCGATTGACGACTGAAATGTAGCCGTGTTCTTCATCAATGTACCTGGCGGAACTTGCAAAAAGTACCTCATTTCATTACTATTGGCATGGGTTCGCTCATGATCAGATATTGCGGTGGCGGTTGCCTCTTCAGGGATTGCAGCCAAATTGTTGGAAGGCGGTCGAACGGCTCAATCTGCGTTGAAGCTGCCGTTGAATCTCCAACTGACAGACGAATCGACATGCAACATTTTGAAGAATTCGGCAAGGACTAAAGTGTTGCAGTGTTGTCAGATCATCGTCTGGGACGAATGCAAATGGCACAAAAACGAGCATTGAAGGCACTCGATCGAACAATGCAAGATCTGCGCAGTAACTCGAGACCTTTTGGAGGCGCAATGATTTTGTTGCCAGGTGATTTTCGGCAAACAGTACCTGTCATTTCACAAGCATTAAGCTTTCGTATTTG
The DNA here is from genome assembly GCA_034211315.2 of Aedes japonicus. Lineage (NCBI taxonomy): Eukaryota > Metazoa > Arthropoda > Insecta > Diptera > Culicidae > Aedes > Aedes japonicus. Next base: position 10,848 of record JASCZW010015417.1, on the reverse strand, counting down.
TGGCGATATGTAAAGAAGCTACAGTTGACGAGAAATGTCTGAGTTACCTTGAAAAACGATCCGTGTGCCGAGATTTTTCGAATCAATTGTTGGTGATTGGCAATGGATTGATTTCGTTCCCGCCGAATGTCTGCCACTTAACTGATTGTGTTACTAATCCAGACGAAGTAACCAAATATCCAACAAAATTTCTGAATTCATTGGATTTACCAGGATTACCACCATATAATTTACGACTGAAGATTGGATCTGTTATCATCATGCTCCAGAACCTCAATCAACCGAAATTGTGTAAAGGAACAAGATTGGTCGTTAAGCAACTCAAGAATAATGTCATTCAAGCAATGATACTTAAAGGCGAATTCAAGGGCGAGGAAGTGTCCAAGAATTCGACTTATTTCAAACGATTTACCTTTTGAGTTCAAACGAATACAATTTGCGGTTCTCCTTTAATTTGCCATGACAATCAATAAATCACAAAGCCAATCTTTGGGAGTGTGCGGGATTAATCTCGAGTGCCCATACTTCTGGCATTGTTGTTCATTAATCTTTGTTTATTTACGCGCCGCATAATGGAAAAAAAGAATTTAATCTACCACATAGCACTAAATTGAACTGGCGCAAAATTCTGTCAACCTCTACAATCATGTAAGTAAAGCATATAAATTCAAACAAATTCGAAAAGTGTTTCATTCAATCAGTATCTAAAATTCAAGTTTCGTAATCAGTTCTCGATCACGAACGAACCATAAAAAATTGCGGTGACAACAAGCCAAGTCACTTAAAAATAAAATTAAATCATGAATGTTCGGAATTATTTGAATCCTAAAATCGGTTAAAGCGGAACAAAGTTCGCCGGGTCAGCTAGTTTTGTATATTTTTTATGTCAAAGAAATTGACGGTTATCGTGACAACTATCCGTTGAGACAATTTGCAGATGACGGCGTAGCGTCAGTCACATGGCCCAAAGAGGTCGACTTGCAAGGACCCTTATCGGATCCTTAGAATATTTGTCGACTTGGGCTTTAGACCCAGGTATCGAAATCCCCAAGGAGAAAACTGTGCAAGTTATTTATTCTAGGAAGCACAAGCAAAGTGTCGAGTTTGGGGAACACTGCTTATTAATTTATTATATTTTAAATATCTTGAGGTCTGGTTCGATTCACAGTGCACATGGAGATCCCACATTGAGTATCTGAAGCAACTTTCTCAGCACACTTGCCGGGACTTGGTGGGGAGCACATCCGCAAAATCTGCTAATGTTGTACCGGACAACAATTTTGTCGGTTGCAGAATACGGTAGTTTTTGTTTTTAGTCGCACTGATGTACTGGAACGTATTCAGTATCGTTGTCTCCGTATTGCTTCGGTTGCATGCAATTCGATAGAGGCTGATTGCTCCAAGAAGTCGGTAAAGCACTGCTCGTTTTATCTCATGAAAATACAGGAGCATTTTAGTGCGTTATCTGCGCATTATTTTATCATCACCTTGGTCCTTTCTCATTGTTCGATTTTGGGCAATGAGAGAGCGGACTCATTTGCAAAACTAGGCGGAAGGAAGACGATGTTTATGATCAAAGTCAATGAATTTCCTATTTTTCGTCAAAATTCTTTTATTAGCTGGTAGTATAAATGAAGTAAAGGAGGTTTGGATCGATGGCAATACTCTATCATCCAAAGGTGTCGAAGAAATCTGTTATGCCACCAAACCTTGAGACGGCTGCGAATAATCATTAATGAATACTGAAATATAAATTTTGGCTTTCTAAAGTTAATTACATTTAGGCTGAACAAATGTTATAAACAGTAAATTATTATAAATTAAGTACAAAAAGCGTCCTTACGCTCACTGACCAAAGTCCGTCGTTCACGAAATTCATTGCACTATAACACCGCCATAAATCTAACATTTTAACAAAAATCAACTCTCATAATGTTGGGAAAAATGCACAACACTAGTTGTTCATATCTGCGGTAGGCATCCTTAGTAACGAAAAGATTTTTGATTCAAGTTGGAAAATTCGTTTTATTAACTTTTCTCATATCATTTATGGGTTTCTTGCTACTTCCTCGCCATAGGACACACAACCACACTCTGCTGTGTTCGGATAGAAAACGCATTTTCCTATTTCCCTTCATCCACAGCATCAAGGTATAGGCAGGCACTTTGATAGAATGAAGATATGAACGGTTGAATCCCATCGATGAATGGGAATGTCTATGGGGGAAGAATCTCCGAGGAGGAGGCGGAAAATTTCTGAACGGATATACGACCGACGAAAATCGACGATTCGATGGGAAATGAAGAGATATCGAAATGTTGTGGAAGAAATCACGAGTTTCTCAATTCACATGAATAGGCTAAGTTCGGTTGCTTGGTGAACGATTTGTGCTAAAGTTTTCTCCGAACAAACGAACAAAGTTTTGCGAGAGTTATGAGGAAAATAACGATTCAATTATGAATTGAATTTCTACGAATGGGAGGCAACTGTTGCCTGTACATTTTTGGGGTATCTGTTCGATTTGCAAATATTTGTATACGTACGTTTCTACCTGATCCGATGCTGTTATTCTGTTCTGTTAATGTAGGAAAATCAAATCGATAATTGCCTCTTTTAATTGGTAGATAAAGGAAACAATAAATCATATTTCCGTTCTCTGCAGGCGTCTCATCTGCCGTTTTTTCAAGTCATCCTGTTCTTTGCGCATAATTTCTGCTTCTTCGGCTTGAATTCTTTCGGCTTCCTTCTTTTGCTCTTCGGCTTTTTGTATGAGCTCATTTAACACATCCAAGTTCCGGTCAATGTTGTTTTCCAGAAATAATTCAAAATGCGTCACTAATGATAGTTTGACCTTAATTCCAGCTGATTTAGCTAGCTGAGCCCAGTGGATTGGTTCTAGCAATGGATGTTGCAGCAATTTAATAACCGTCAAGTTCGGCTCAAAAGATTTCGCTCTCTGCAGAAATGTGTGAACAACTTGTTGGATCTGGGGTTGCTCTTCAAACTGGTCAAACAAGTCTTCGAAGTAAATTTTGTACTGAGTAATTGTTCTAGCCACAACGTCAACTTCTACACTGGACAACGGATTCTCACGCCAAGTTTCCTCCAAGTTGGTGTACTCGGCTGCATAGGTCCATAGGTTTTTAAAGCTTTTGAAGCTTTCTCTCAGTTCAAACAGGTTGGACAAATCTATAGCGGGCAGTTCAAATAGATCTTGACGCTGGTTTAGAGTCTCGCCGTACGTAATCAATTCTTGAATAGTTTTCCACAGTTTTTCACTTCGATCGATACTTCCGTTACTTTTGACACATCATAAATAGTCGTGAACTTTGAAATGTAAACATTGATCTCCTCCACTCTACTCCCAAACCCGGCTTCATCGCTAACTTGCTGCTTGCGAAATTTGTCTACTTCTGCTTCATGGAACTCGTGAACTGATATCATCTGCTTAATAATTTTCTGAGAGAATGCCAAAGAGTCCCATTTTTGATAAAAATCCGGATCCGGAAGGGCGTAACGGAAATATTCCAGGATTTCATATTCAAACACAACTGTTTTCATGCGATCTTCCTGTTTCTTCAGCAGTTCAGGAATCGTTTCCATGAAATATCGAATTTCGTAAATGTGTTCAATGGATGTGGGTTTTCACATATTTTCCTGACGATTTCGCTGTAATCGTACACAATTTCAGAAGTCTTAACGCGAAGCCGGTCGGTGAGCATTTTTAGCAGTGCTGCAGTCAAATCCCGACGCTTTTGAATAAGTGCATTACGCAACGGTTGCACGTTGATCCAAAATGATCCAATCACTATGTTTAGTGGCAGTGTTTTTCTAAACTTTCCCGCATTCGTATTTGGAATGATATTTCATCTTTTACTTGAAGTGAAGTTTTAGTTGAACGAACCATTTCTGTGTAGTCCACTATGTTGGTGAAAAAGAGTTCTTTGAATTCCATGAATCGCGCGGCGTAGGCTTTCAGGGGGATAACGGTCTGATTATACGATCGGATGAGAAATTCCCTTTGCTTTTGAATATCAGGGTCAATCAATCCAATGGATGACAGATACAAATCAGGATCGAAAATCAACGACCCAAATAAGGAAGGGTCAATCACTTGTATGTCGTGGGTTCTTGTAACAGCTTGATTGAATAGTGTTTCAATACAAGGGCAAAAATCATCAGGATTTGTTGAATAATAGGGAACATCATCCCCCATTTCGAGTAACAGATTAAAAACGGGTTGCTTGTTGGAAACGAACGGAGAATCGATCAAGTTTCCCTGCCAATTGAAGTTCTCCTCTATTGACAGCGCTGGTGAACATGGATCACACAAATGGCGGCAGTATTCCTCTGTTGATTTGAGCACCAAGTAACGGAGCGTGGATTGCATTCTAAACTTGATCTGTTCGATAAGTCGGTACAGTTTCATGAATTGATATATTGTCCAATTATCGACAGTGACGTCAAACCATCCACGTCCGGCTCCTAAAAGATTTCCATGGACCTAAAGAAAAGTGTTGAACCAGAATCTTTAGTTATTGCATAGACACTACGTTGAATATAACCCTAACCTCCATTGTAGTATTCTCGATCCATGTGTTCTCCAAATATCTCATTGTCCTCTTGAGTTGAGCTTCGTTCGCTACTCTGAACTCTTCTAACGTCAGTGAACATCCCGCATCCAAAGAGAAAAGTGTCATCTTCTTAACTTCTTCGCATTCGTAATGAACCTTCTCAAGAGCTTGAACCACGGCTGGATGGCAAAACATGGTAATTCTTCTTATTGATGCATGCAACCGGCTGTAATCATACATGTCTCGTACATTATCCGTATAGGAAGACTCAATCTTCTCCAACTTGACCGCAACTGGTGTAATATTCAGCCATTTATTTTGCTCCAAATATGGATTCAGAGATAGCATAATGTGAAACTTCCGATAAATAAATTTGAATGCATTCAAAGCTTCCATACCGGATTTCCCGGAAATACGATGTCCCGTGCTTTCCGATAGATCAAAACAGTCTTCCACATCCACTAGTTGACGAAGGTAATAGAATCGCAATCGATTTTCCGCATCGCTCCGATTGTCGACTGCAGCACGAACCCGTTCGACAAAATTAAGGGGATTCTCAAAAACAAAACACAAACGCACTCGTGGAACTTCCCAAATGTCCTCATTATCCATAGCTGTCCACAAGAAACTACTACGATCGTAATCTACTACCGTTACTGAATGCCAAGCCCAACAACCAGAGTCCGGTTTTTCAACCAAAGCAAAAGCTGTCAGATAATCGATCGATAACCACCTTTCCACTGACATAGGATCGTACTCGAAGTCGTCGAACCATTCCAGAGGCAGGAATGACTTGTTCGAAAGCAGTTGCGGATGAGGTTCCAGGTCGTACAACAGCCTGTTTGTTATCTGTTTCTGCTCGAGAGCAGCTTCCAACTCGCAAGGATCACTTAGTTGGACTGTCAATCTATGGATGTATTGAAATTTACATGCCTTAGAGGATCCTACGAGTGAAGAACAAATGTCATTTAGACGAACTCGAAATATTGATCTGCTGTTCTCACCGATTTGTATTTTAAAACAAGTCCATCTGAGGGCTTCAGTGATTTCCTTGGAGATAGAACAATTTCGAATAAACTTTTCCGATTTTTAACTTGCTGTTGGAAGGAAGCACGCCAATCCAGCTCGGGTAGGACATCTTGTCGAACAATAATTTGCAAAAATCAAATTGGTGCTGCCTACTGCGTTTGGGAAAAGGTATTTGATGCATAAAATATAATAAACAAAACGCTTCGATTCGGGATGAGTGTTCATTTAATGTTTCATTGTTTTGAATATTCATTATAGTTTTCAATTGAGTATATATGTTTTGCTGGGTGTTAAAACTTGTTAAATGATATGTATTTGTTTTGCTATGTGCTAAATCCTTCAAAATTACCTTCATTGAGTTCTCAAACAGCTTTGCCGGTACCAAGATTGTTAATTGATAACTTCAGAAAATGTTCTCGGAAACGTCCAATAGCAGACGTTATCAATTGGTTATTGGTTAGCAATAGCACTGGCCAATTAGAATCACCACTGGGAAAATTTCTGCTTACAGCATAATACATACTTCATGCTGTTTGTGGAAAGCTTTGCGTGGCATTACAAGGGACGGTTGCAGCCCAGCATCAGAATGTGTGTTTAGTGCAGATAAGATCGGATTGTGGTAGGAAAATTTATCGTTCGTGGCAGTTTGAAGCATTTACACTGCACAGGTCAAGTCCTACCATCATACACACTCAGATTTTTTTTACAGAAACCTGTAAAGTTTTACCGAATTGTCAACAGCTGAATATTCGTTAATCAGATTTAACGGTTTTCGGTAAAATTTTACCGAAATCCGGTATTTTTTTTCTTAAGATAACTGTAAAATTTCACCGAAATCCGTGTGTATGATGGTAGGACTTGACCTGTGCAGTGTAAGCTTCAATCTGCCACGAACGATAATTTTTACTACCATAATCCGATCTTACCCGGAATTTTTTTTCTTTAAACAAATCTATGTGTGAATGCTATATATTGTTCAAAATCAAAGTATTTTGAAGTTTCTTTTATACAGTCATACCTCAATATAACGTAACTCAATTTTTATTTTCGTTACGGTATATCGAAACAAATATTTTTTCCAAGATTTTTTGCTCTAGCTTTTGTTTTTATATAAAAGAATTAACGCAAAATCAATGTTATTCACCCAGCAGGGCGTTCCAGCCCTTCTTAAATCTTGTAACCGTTCGGAGAATTCTCACGAGGTTTTGGAAACAAGATGGCTTTAGCGCCACTCCTGCAAGCAGGAGGCCACCTGTCGTTTGGTATTTGCCCGACCTTTCTGAGACAGACACCTCAGGGGACTCGTGAACGGCTATTAGCTCCAAGGCTCAAACACAATTGAAGTAACCACTAAATAGAAAAAAGCCAATAAATCCTGCTTGATTTCCTCCTCTGAACCTAAGTAAAAAAAACCAAATTTAAACTCGCTCAATCCGAATGAGCTAACCGGAACGGGAGAAGAGAAGCCTGATATTGAAACAAACAATGTAACTGAAAACGAAAACGGATTTTAGGAGGAGTCAATTCTATCGGAACTGCCCAAAACGAAAAAGAAATTCAACTCAGTGCTTCAAATCATAACATAATCTAATAGGGTATGCGTCCCTTGACTCAGCCTAATACGCAATAATCGATTACATTTTTCATTGTAACTCATAAAGTATTTGAGCTGGAAACAAAATTTAACTTGCTATACACTTCCCAAGATATGTTTAATAAGCCATCTGGTAGTATGTTTCACGAAAAGCTACACAACTCGTTTTATAAAGTCAGAAACTTTCGAGGGATATGGACGTTATGTCGGTCTATGGGTACCAAATTGGGTCTAATCATGGATGCAAATTCGTCCCATTCGATTGATTTTTTATAAAATGCAATTTTCGTACGGGTTTCTTCCTGATTTTCTGATTCAAGGCGTTCCCAGCTGTATTCGCTCTACTCAACCAATAATTTCACTAATCAAACTATACTTAAACTGCTAAGAAACACTTAAGTGATTTTTATGTATGATTTAGCGGTCATTCGACAATCAAAACATTATAATTCACTCTACACAGATTTTATTCCTTTAATTTGTGCTAAGATAAGCCATACGAACAACATTCAACCTGAACTCAGACAATTTTTTTGTAAATGTTACCAATAACAACATTTTTACTACGCTTTTCATACAACAGGCCATAGTTGGGAACCTAGAAAAAAATATGTCTCTAACATTGGGTCCATCGTTTGCTTGTTAAATTATTGTTATTTTACCAATGTGAACTGTTAGTTTATAACATGTGACTACATTCTGTACATCTTGCTTGCATTATTCGGTTTATAGGTTCAATTTCGGCAAATTTAAATCATTTGAAGATCGTATATATAATCTGTTCAGCTTAACCAGTAAAGTCATGGTGTCTAAAAAGTCAAGGAAATCGAAAACTACGCGGAAGTAAACAACTATAAATTGATTAATTATGTCTCAATTGCTTTGAAATAGATCGGTCATGCTGATAGCAACATAGATTTGTTGATTATCGAAGAAATAATGACATATTTGGTACATAGGCCGAGTCAAGGAGCTAGGCTAAAATTACATCCCGTTACCCTACATTTATTTCCCGGTTATTTGCGACTCATTCGGGTTGGACAGAACATTCAGTTACGGGAAATATTCACTGGGAAACAACCATGGCCATGTATAAGAGTTTCCACATACCTGCGCAGGTTTTCGGTGAGTTCTCGATGACACTGGCGACTTAGATGGCGGCAACAACGATGTAGAGATGACTAATTCCGATGATGATGGCGGGATCGAAACTTGACCGCTGTCTCTGCTGAAATGGCGTCCAGCAATGGCAGACGAGCTAGGGAGTATGGCCGAATTACAGATGCGGAGGGAGTGGCGGCTGGACGGAAAGCTTTCGGAGCGTCCGGAACTGACCGTCTCCCTCAATATAGAAGCCCGCTTTCCCAAGCGACCCGGCCTCGCGTACCTTTCCGCTATGACCGAGCGGGGTTAAGCTAGACTCCTATATTTCGGATAAGGTCCGATTTGGTGTCCGACACTTGACCACGGATCACTAAACCGTGACCTTCGTGACAATGATAATGCAGGTCTGTCTACAATTTCAACAGGACCACAACCAGCAGAAATGCAGGCAGTTCTTCATATAATTTTTGTTATCATTTTATATTGAACACTCTTTCGCAATATTTTTTATGCTATTTCAGCTTCACAATTATGCGGTTTTAGCCCATACTACAGATTCTACTACTAATTTTTTTTCCTACCTTTATCCAAACAAATTTAATGATTTAAAAACTAAAATTGTTTATGATCCTTCATTTTCTATTGCACAGTTATAAAGAATTATCCATGGGCCTAGTAGGATTCAAGAGTTATCGGAGAATTCAAATTTTCTTCCTTTTTTCTCTTTTTTTGTTACTGTTAGCTCAAATTTCCTTTGCCATTCTGCAGCCTGCCCGGTGATAAACTTTCCTTCATTACATAACTTTAGAAATTTTCAACATTTCAGAGTTTATATCATCTTACTTTGCAGCAGAAGAGGCAAATAGCTGCATTTTATTTTAATATGTATATTTTTTAGTATCTCATTATAACATCGTATTATTTTGATCACATCATCATTGCATATTATTATAATGATAATAAAATTATTTATTGAAAATTAATAAAAAAAAACTGAAAAATGAAAAAGTATACCGATTGACAGGTAAGTCGGTTGACCAGGGAAGGTAAGATTATTATAAAGAAAAATACTCTACATTATTATATGAACATCACTATATTATACATCAAATAAAACGGGTTGGGAAGGACCATCAGAGCACCGTATTGAAGCGATTTGGATGGGGAGAGTGGAATTGCCAACTCCCTGTCGTTAACATTTCGTGAATTGATTGCGAGCTCTTCTACCCACTCATTGGGAAGTCCTCACGTTTGATGGCTTGTTCGACATTAGGTCGAGGATTCTAGCATTTGAAGGAGATTCTCATTATCCCGCGGATTACGCGTAAGTGTCTCTGCTTACGAGTCCGCCCATCCGTGTTTGGCCCTTCAGACAGTGTTAAATTGAATACAGGCAGATATCGAACTTGATCTAATCTTTCGTAGAGGACGATCCACTGTCTTATGGCTGTGCCTGCAACGGTGAGTGGTATCTTTTACCATACATACATACATACATACATACATACATACAGTCGTAACGACTGAGGTTAATATTCAAGCATCCTCATGTGCTGGAACTACACACTCACAGAAGAGATCAGAGCATCAGGAAAAACCAAATGCAAATAGTGATGACAGTGATGATGAGAATCTAGATCCGAATAACGGTGCTGAAACGCTAAGTGCGATACTCCATCAACAAAAAAACGTGATGAGCTACTTGAAGAGCAAACACAATGCTTTCAAGAAATCCGAGATGGTGTCAAGGACTTGCACGTTATACGGAAAAAAAATTATTTGCGAAAAACAAATCGCTTTGAACAAGAAAATGCTCTACGAATAGAAAAGCAAAATTGCTGAAAAACTAAAATATAAATTGCTTCTGCTGGAGTACAAAAGAAAAAGTTAGATCTCTTGCAAGAAATTAAAACTACATCGTTAGGAGTACAAAAACCTGAGTGATCTCAGACAGTTTGCGAATCAAAACAAGGGTTCCATTGATCAGTAGCCGTGAGGTGGACCAGCTGGCGATTTCATTCGTCGTGATCGGGTTCGTGCAATCTCATCGTTTGGGGGTCATCTGGTGGGATTATTCGATCGCAGACCGAAACTGTTGTCGTTCTCGTCTATTGCCTCGGCCGAGTGAGAGTTGAGAAATAGTCGACCATGTGTGTTTCGATCGCACGTGCCTCTGTTATTGTTTCATCCTGTTCTGTCTGCAACTGTTTGATGACGGTCCTCTTCCTTCGCTTCTCTCCCAACTGGAAGATTAAGATGGGTTCTCCAGCCACGTACGTTTCATTTATTCGCATGAACGTGTGCGAAAATCTTCGTTGAAGCGCCAACATTTCACCTTTCAGCCGGTTGAGTTGTTGTTATCAATTCTGGGTGCTGGTAGTACCCGTCGTATGCTACCCTTGTTGTCCATAGAGATGCTGGTGCTCATTATGGAATTCACGTTGAAGACGATTCGAGATTTCCGCTTGGAGAACGATTTGATTTTTGGTTCTTAAGCGAAATCCACCATTCGATCCATGAGCCGCTGGTTTCTGCGCTGCCGGGTC
>JASCZW010015416.1:0-20608 GCA_034211315.2 Aedes japonicus | reverse complement strand
TCAACCATTTTGAGTAATATAATAAATAAAAACGTAACGTAATATAATAAATAAAAATTACTAACAACTGCTAAAGTGCACTGTTTCAAGCACATCACTTTTTTCTCCATCAGCTTGTTTTTGGTCTTATTAGAACTGTCAAAATACACATTTGCCTTAACTTCCTTTTGCTCCACATCACAACTCAACAGCTTACCGTGATCCACCTTACGGTGGATTGATAAGCTGCATGTTGGTTGCATGTGAGCTTTTATCGTGACATTTCCAGCCAAACTCATCAAAAAGCGACTGGTGAGAAAAACAACAGCACTATTGTGTGAGGCAGGTGTTACCCGATAAAAGAGATGTAAGCCGTCATGGTATTCGTATACACTTTGACACTTCTTCGGCATCAGCGTAGGCCGATGTACTCGTCAGCAAAGTGCACAAAAGATCGTCCTCTTTCCCTCATCAACCGTCAACGAAGACAGGGCCAAAGGTAGGTAGTTCCTCCGCTTGGCAGAGGGATTTCGCTGATTGACTCCGAGCCATTGGCATGACCATTGGATTACCACAAATTGGAATTGTAATCTTGAGATTGCGCACGTACAAAAGCTGCAGCTAATGCGTGAATTAAAAATAAGAAGGGACAACAAAATACACAAAATTGACGTAGGACTACGTAGCAATGTGTAATGAATGTTATTATTGTGATATTTTTTTTTAACGAACCTGTATTAGAATAGAGGCGACATTGAACGATTGGAACAAGCGAGTCCTTGCCAAAAATTAGTGGGATTGAGTATAGCACACGACGGGTTGATGTAGACTCATTGATAAAAATGAAGGAGTAAATTTAATTAAAAGGGCCTAATGGCAATTACTGCAATCGAAAATGTAGATATTATTGCCTCAATTAGCTTAGAATGGGAAAAGATTGAAAAACGTCAAGGTAGGACTAAAGAATCTAGTCGTTGAATCCTAGAGGGTTTGAGCTGTTTAGTGGAATACCTGTAACTAGAAATTATTAGTATTCTCCATTTAATTCCAACTACCTTTGCTTATCTTCGACAGATACGCGTATTTTGTCTACAATGAGCAGACTTCTTCAGTGTCTCGTACTACTAACTCGACTTATTATAGAAATCTTGAAAACCCCTCAAAAGCCTATACCAGCACTTATGGAAGGTGATAAATTTTGCTCACAAATGCGGAAAAAGTTCAAAAACTTGTTAAGAAGTTTGAGAGCTTCCATTATTTCAGTTTGGGACTTACTAGTCCTATTGAGGAATCGGTTTCCAGGGAGTATCTGAATATTTTCTCTCAAGAAAATATTTTTGATGATTCTTGGGGAACCGATTTGGATGAAGTAAGAACTATAACTAAAAAATTTCAAAATATGAAAGCACCAGGTGATAATGGAATTGTCTATATCCTCATCAAAAAACTCCCTGAGAGTACTTTGTTTTTCTTGGTAAAACTATTTAACAGATATTTTCATCTGGCATACTTGCCAGATAAATGGAAAAATGCAAAAGTCGTACCAATGTAGAAGTCAGACAAAAATGTGGCTGAAACTTCAAGCTACCGACCGATTAGTTTGCTTTCTTCAATAAGTAAGCTTTTTGAAAAAATCATTTTGAATAGAATGATGCTTCACATCAATTCATAGGGTATGTGTCCCTTGACTCAGCCTATTATGCAACCAGCGATTACATTTTTAATTATAACTCATAAAGTTTTCAAGCTGTAAGCGAGATTCAACTAGTTAGACAATTGCTAAGATAAGTTTGATAAGACATTTGGTAGTATGTATCATGAAAAGTTACACAACTCTATTTATAAACTCAGAAACATTCGAGGGATATGGATTTAATGTCGGTCTACTGGCGCCAGATTGGGTCTATTCATGGATGCAACTTCGTCCCATTCGATGGATTTATTACTAAATACAGTCTTTGTTAAGTTTTTTCTCTCCTTATTTTATGAATTAAGGCATACCCAGCTGTATTCACTTTACTGAACACAAAATTTCACAAATCAATCTAGAGTAAAACTATTTCGAAACACTTAATTGATGTTCATATATGATTATCAGGCATTCAATAATGAAAACATTGTAATTCACTATACAATGACTTTATTCTTCGGTTCGTGTTAAAACGAGTCACTTGTATATAAACAACCGCAAATTCATGCATTTCCACTTGAAATTTTACCAATAACAACCTTTTTACTACGTTATTGATACAACAGGCCATAATTGGGAACATACAAAATAATGTGTCCCCAACATTGGGTCTACGATTTTCGTGTAAAATCATTGTAATTTCAGCTATGTGAACAGATAGTTTGTAACGTGTTACTATTTTCTGTACATCCAGACTGCATTACTCGCTTTATCGATTCAATTAAGCCATATTTATATCACTTGAAGATCGTGTACATCATCTGTTCAGCATAAACAGTGAAATCATGATGCCTCAAAAGTGCATGAAATCGAAAATTACGTGAAAGTGAACAACTATAAGTTGATTAATGTTTTCTCAATTGCTTCGGATTACATCGGTCATCCTTATAGCAACATAGTTTTGTTAATTATCGCTGAATTTATGACACTTTTGATACATAGGCCGAACGAAGGAGCTAGGCTAACATTACATCCCCTTACCCTACTCAATTTTTGCTGATGAACAGTTTGGATTTCGCCATGGGTATTCAACTACGCATCATCTTTTGAGAGTTACAGATTTAATTCGTTCAAACAAAGCTGAAGGCTGCTCTAATGGAGTTGCTCTTCTCGACATAGAAAAAGCATTCGACAGTGTTTGGCATGAAGGTTTGATTGCGAAAATGAAAAAGTTCAATTTTCAGCTTTATATCATGAGATTAGTTCAAAACTACTTAACTGATAGAACTTTGCAAGTATATTATCAGAATTCTAAATCTGTTCAATTGCCCATTAGAGCTGGTGTTCCTCAAGGTAGCATACTTGGGCCAATACTATATAACATTTTCACTTCAGATCTCCCTGATTTATTTCAGAGGTGTCAAAAATCTTACTTTGCTGATGACATAGGCATTTCCGCTTAAGAAAAAAGTCTTCGTGTTATATCCAGGAGGCTACAACAAAGCTTGGATATTTTTAAAGATTATTTTCAAAAATGGAAGATTTCTCCTAATGCTTCCAAAACTCAACTTATAATATTCCCACCCAAGCCTAGAGCTGCATTTTTGAAACCAAGTAATAGTCATATGATCACTATGAACAGAGTTCCAATTTCTTGGTCAAGTCAAGTAAAATATCTTGGACTGATACTTGATCAAAAATTTACTTTTTAAGATCACATTGAGGGCATTCAAGCCAAATGTAATAAGTACATAAGATGTTTGTATCCTCTTATAAACAGAATATCCAAACTTTGTTTAAAGAACAAACTTCTAATATTCAAACAAATTTTTAGACCGGCCATGCTGTATGCTGTGCCAATATGGTCTAGTTGTTGAGCAACTAGGATAAAAGCATTTCAAAGGATTCAGAACAAAATTCTGAAAATGATTTTGAAGCTGCCACCCTGGTTCAGTACTATTGAATTACATAGAATTTCAAACGTTGAGACTCTAGAAGAAATGTCCAACAAAATAATTCATAATTTTAGACAAAATCATTGCAATCTTCAATTGCAATGATCAATTCTCTCTATAGATAAGAACTAGTTTTAAGAAATCAACTGTAATTCTGACACGCAGGCAAAACAAACCCAGTGAAAAATTCTGAATAGAGAAAGTAAAAATAATATTTACACAGTTAGATATTAATGATAGCATATAATGTTGAAATGTTAACTACTTAGCAGGATCACCTAGGATAATATATAAATGTAAAATATTGTAAAATTTGGAATAAATAAAGAGTTAAAAAAAAGACGTGTTAAGGCTGAACTCGTGTCAGTTTCTGTTGCACGCGTATGGCGCGTACAGTCACGGAAATTTTATATCCGACGCTTTTAGACCATTTGTTGACAGCTTTCACTGCAGTTTGTAAATCGCGGTATGAAGGCCGCTCTTTATTTATCAGCAATATATCGTCCGCATATAGGAGAACGGTGATTGTTTCCAGTACACAGATAAAAAGAAACATTGAATTTTCTGCGTTATCTAATGCACATAAAGGGAATGCTAGATGTGCCAGAAAATAATGGAATATTTCATGTAAATTTAAGCCACTTATCGCCTGAATCCAGCCTGTTGTATGAAAGATTGCCAATATTGTTGTATGGCACATGAAAAGTTGCAAACAATTTCGTTGTTTATTCATCCTTTAGCTTGGATTTAAACGAGGGGATATTTTACACGCTTGTTAAAATTAATTATTTTTTTCTGTGTACCACATTGAAGATCGGTTGCATCGCAACGAGGACCAATATGGCCGAGAGTAGTGACCCTTGAGGAACTCCGTTCTCCAACAGCATTTCACGCGATAAGTGTTCTTCGACGTTTACCCGGAACGATCTCTCTAGTGTAATTGAATGAAATTACCTCACATGTACTACAGCCGTTTTTAGTTTTTTCAAACGTGAACAAGTGAAATGTTAGCTTAAATTTTCCTAGTTTTCCAATTGCATAACACCAGGGTGAACAACTATGCAAAATGCGCTTACATTAAAGACAAAATGCGCTCACCCGGCCAGCAGCGTCATCTCCAAGTGGTACATACAGGAACCGGGCCCGATGCGGGCTAATTGGTTCATAATTAACCGACATTCCTTCGATTGGTGGCCGAACATAATTCCGAAAATCGAATTCAAATCGCGTATGCGAACACAAGTCGAGTGCCACCATTGCCACTGTGCCCACAAGCGAGCAAGTGAAGCGGATCTGCGGAAACCCCGAGCCGCTGATTAAATTAGGCAAATTCAACAAATAGACAGGATTCCTGTTTGAAGCACATCTAATTAATTTAAACGGATCGGGTCACCCACAAAAGACCACCGAGAGTATCTCCCAAGGCAATTTAGTTTAGCCACTTCAAGTACCATCAACATCATCATCATCATCATCATCATTACCGTCCTCCGTTCGTTTGCGTGGAAAAGGGATCTGTACACGCAACAGAATCTTCCTACAACTACACAATGAAATCAACGACTCCGGAGAATTCCGTCTATCGGGTCCCATAAACTTATCAGACATGCTTTCCAGTTGACGGCGAACGAACTCTTTCTCTTCGTAGCCTCTCAAAGTAGGCAAAAGCGCCTGAATTTGTAAATTTATGCCGAAATAATTAATTAAAAAGTTTACCAAATTTTCCGCTTTTCTCATTAAAGCCGCACTCAATGGCAATCGAACACAAAAAGCGTGTGTGAGTCAAGTTGTTCGATGGAGGAAAAGGTTCGCATCCCTTTTCGAACAACGTCAACAAAAGAACCTACCAGCTGGAGGGGCTGTCGAAATTCAACTCACGCAACACCGGCAGTTTTATCGTTTTCCGGTTGTTCTTCGAAGTTCCAACAAAGTTTCATGTGAATGAAGGAATCATTTCCTTCCACCATCAAAATTTGACAGGAAAATTTAAAACACTTCGCGTGAAACTTACCAACCAAGCCCCCAACAGTTTTGTTTATAAATCACTGATTTTTATTATAATAACCAGATAAAGCAAGCCATCGCGAAATTTACTCACAGGACCCGAACAGAGCGCAAAGTCCTCGTTACCGAGTGAAATGTCACCACGCGACTTACTGCCCACTGATGCTCCCCCCTCCCTACCGCCCTTAACGCACACACAAACACCGTGTACGCCTCCGTCTGCTTCAGCTTCCCTCTCCTCACGTGGGCATCGCCGTTTGGGGAAAACTATTTCACTTAATTGCATTTTCCGTTATTTTCCAGCCAAAGTTTGTAAACTTACGCGTCGTTTCACATCCACCGTCAGTGTTCTGCGCTGTAGCAACCAACTGTGTAGTGGCGATGACAGTCCTCTCCTCCTCCTGGTGCTGCAGTGGATAGGTACATAGGTAGTGCGATGTTGTGGTGGGTCACCTGGCTCCAATTTTCGCCAGGAGCGACGATGCAGGTGCGAGAAGGTGGAAGTGGTTTTCCCCCACCGAATTTATGTCACCTATTAAGATATGCAAATGCAAGCATGATAAACTACGTCGGCAAGTAGGTACTTCGATGTTGTTTCTTGCGAGCAGCGAGTGCGTGGGTTTCGGCAAATGGAGCTAATTTTTACCAACACTCTGCCGATATGGGTGTCTGGGAGGGGACGGTGGTGGAAAAAAAGAGGAAATGTACATGGGTTAACACTTTTCGCGGGCAACTTGTGCCTGATTGCTCTTCTGGATTTGAGACTTTTTTGAAGAAGGGAATCGATTTAGAAAACGAGGATACTCAAATCAACGTAAGTGCCTTGGGAACTTAAATATCTTTCGCCAATTTGTCGGAACTGGTAACAGCCAAAAAATTGAAAACTGAAGTCTCTGTCATTCATTTAAGTCGGGATATAGAAAAGCAGGTTGCCTAAGACCTTCTTAAATTTATTTTTTCAAGATGACATGTATGTTCTTCTCTGAGAAATGTTCTTGTACCTCTAAGAATGTACTTGAGAAATTTGAAGTCTCTAAGCGAAAACCTGCACCAAACTGAGTATGACGCAGATGCGGCTCAAACAGCGCAAGAGCAACGATGACCGCTCAGACTTTCAGACATCTTATCATGTGCCACACATCCACACATAGGGATAATTGTGTGGCCTGCAGGAGAGTCTGGAACAGTTGTCGGTTAACAGTAGACCAGGTAAGACACTGCTGTGAAGGCCATTTACCGTTTGCATTAAAAAAAACATGGGTCTACCTTCACCCGCACTGACGATACTACCCATGCAGCATCAATCATAGTAACCCATGAGTCAGCAGACAAACTTTGACAGATCTATCATTCGAGCGTCCCAACAAACAATTTTAGTTGATTAAAAGTTGAATAAGCTACATGTTAGCTTAAGAAGCTTATTTTTGATTGAATAAGCTGTTATAGAACATGCAATGTTTGTTGGGGTACGCGGCACCCCGCCGCGTCGAAAACGGACAGCGTGCAGCACTTTGTGGACGTCGGATACGACCGTTCCGGCATCTACAACATCTTGGCCCTATTAGACAACAATCAGAGCATCAAAAAAAAGCCCGGTTCCGGACGGCTGACGACCCCGAGCGACAAGAAGCTCCAAAGGATGCTGAAGAGGAAGACCGAAGGAAAAGTGGCTGCATCGCTGAGTGCGCTTGGCCGGGAGGTCGGTTCAACCGGCCAAACAGTGAAAAAGTACCTGGCAAACATGAACATACATGTCAGGAAGCGGAAGTCGTGTCCACTGGTTTCGGAGCTGCAGGCAATCGAGTTCAACTTAATTTTCCCGGCGAATCGCGACGTGGCGGTGCTGATGGACTTCGAGACCTACCTCACCCTGAATGGCAACGACTGGCAGGGCACTTCGTATTTTACTTCCCCCACGAAGGAAGTGAGCTCCATGTGGAAGTTCATTTCACACACCAAGTTCCCCAAGAAGGTGCTGCTGTGGCTGACAATCAGCGAGAAGGGGATGTCAAAGCCGCTCTTCTTTCGCTCCGGACTGACAAAATGCCTGTCGGAAGTTGCGTCGTTCTTCAAGAAATACCATAAGGGCGAAGATGCGGTGTTCTGGCCGGATCTGGCGTTGGAGGAGATGGAGTGACTGAATATCTTAGCTTCTTTTATCACCATCTGAAAAAAGTCCATATTTTTTAATGCAAACTTTATATTCGTAAAATTTGCGTGACTTGCAAAGTGCAGTGCAGAAAGATCATGTATAGCTGGAGTCTATCGTTTGGAATTCGGTAAATACGTGGCGGCAGTGGGCATTTTTCAACGAGTTTATATAGTAGTCCAGACCTCCTAGAAAGTTCCTAGAATAAGATGGAGGAAGAGAAAGAAAAACAGAAGTAAAGGCAGAAGGAGCAGATGAAGTAGAAAAGTCAGCAGAAGAAAGACAAGGAGATATAAATGAAAAAGAAGAAAGAAAAAGATAAAGACAATAATTACAATAAAGAAAGGTGGCTATGAGGCAAATGAAAGTATCAGATGGATAAAAAGAGTGGTAAGAATAAGCAAAATCCGACACGAATGCCACATACATGGTAAAGTGTCGTTAATAAATAGTAATAATAATAATAATAAGCAAAATAACAGCGTTGGTAAGATACGACTGTAAGGAAAATAAGAATTATAGGAAAAATTGAAAAATTTGATACTGAGAAAAATGGCAAAGCTGAGAAGCACGTGGCATTGAAAACCCGGAAGGATAAGAACAATAAATATTGAAGAAAGAAGATCAGTACGAGGAGTAAAGAACGAATTGAAAACATAAAAGAGAAGGGTGAGAAAAGGAGAAAGGTGTGATTGCAGCAATACTGGACGTTTCTTATTAGGTGGCCGCTACCAACATCAAACGATGCAACGGACGGATGCTCTAGAACCGGAATGGTGTGTCAATCTGCATTCTGAGTTCTGAAACGAACTCCGATGAAAACAATTCTTTTGAAACGATGCAAATCAGAATCACCATGTTTCGGACAGAAGAATCAAGACTTCCCTAAGGAACATTCAAAAGCATTTTCTTCATGTGGCTAAACTACTACCTCAATTTTAATTTTCGGTGTTTATTGTTCCAGGATTAGAACTGTACTGACTAAGTTTTGACTTGTGCTCAACATGCCTAGTAAATTTTAGCAAGATAAAAAAACGAAGGAAAATGGGGAATGAAATGGGAAATGTCATTGCTGCTCAATAATGCTACGTTTGGTAACTGGCACGTGTAGGGCGACTAAGAGTGGCGGAAGATTCACTCGAAATTAATTCGCTGCTGCAAACAGCAATAAATCGTAGGAAAAGAAGAAGGAGAAAGCGATGAGGAGGTGACTCTGGCGTAGTGGTCAACATAACCTTCAACGTCAAACACGACTCTATCCCCCGGACAGCTACGAAAAAAAAAACAAAAAAATAGGATTTGAGTGGCCACGATGGATGATTGGTTCATCATGGCGCTGAAAATATCGATTATCTAGATTTAAAAAAGAAGGATGAGTTTTGGCAGAAATACTCAAAAATGAAGAATAAGAAAAAGAAGCAGAATAAGAATTAATGACAGGAAATGTAAGAAGAGAAGAAGACTGAAAAAAAAGAAAAGAAAAAGAATAGGAGGTTATGTACAAAATAAAGATGCAGCAACAAGAGTAAGGAATATGAGAAGAAGAACACTATTAAAACAAACAAAAATATTCAAATTCAGCCATTCCATAAAATACCTGTGGATCGGAAGGTTGGAAGTGAAACAAATTTAAAAGTATGCTCCCGAAAAATGGACAAGCAGGTGAAAAAATCCCAGTCTTTCTGGGTGAAATGTGGCTCACAAAGTTGGAATGTCAAAATCATACGTACAAATAGTGAAGCAAATGCAAGGACTGGAGGCGTACAAAGTAGCATCGGCACTATTAATATGAATGTGTACGAGAAAAAATGTCTGCAAAAGCGGTTGCTACCGTTTGTCAGAAGCCACGACTTTCCAGTTCTGTTTTGGCGTGTTTTGGCCTCTTGTCACTATGTGAAATCCGTTCTGGGAAGGTATGAGGCTCAAGAGGTCAAATACGTGCCAAAAACAGTCAATCCGCCAAACCGTCCAGAACTTTGCCCAATAGAGAAGTACTGGGCTCTAATTAAGCGAAAACTCTTCGAAACTAAGAAGAAAGCAAATGGTACCAATGATTTCTAGAGAAGATGGAGAATCGTCACGGCGGGCATGTCTAAGGATACCGTACGGAACCTGATGGCGAGTGTACCACAAAAAGTTCTAGAATTTTACAGAAAGAAGGATCAACATCTTTATCAACTGTTTCTTATATAGATTGAACTCTATTATTGTGTAATAAATAATCGGTTTTGTTGAACTATGTGTAGGTTTTATTTGCTGCTGTTATTTTGATGTCCGGAATTTAACGTGGACAGGCTTTAGTTAAACACTTGCTTTGATAAGTTTAGAAAACCATTTGGTAGTATGAATCACAAAATTTTAACAAAACTTATGTTGTTAAACCAGGAACATTCGGGGGATATGGATGTAATGTCGGTCAATAAGCACCAAATTGGGTCTATTTGTAGATGACACTTCGTCCGATTCAATAGATTGGTTATAAAATGTAATCTTTGTACGGATGTTTATTTTTCAGATTTTTTTAGGCGTTGCCAGCCGTATTCATTCTTCCCAAGATAAAATTTCCGAATACAAACTGTGATAAAACTGAATCCTGGTGAGTGTGAGCTTTTTAGTGGAATACCTTTAACTAAAACACGGAATATCTTGTCTTATCTTTTCAACAGAAGCCATAAATTTAACTGGAATGAAATGGAAATTACTAATCAGTTTCTAGTTTAAATTAAACTGCTAAGAAACACATAAATGAAATGTTGTGATGCCACACTGATTTTGTGGCTTTGGTTAATGTTTGAGGTGAGGCATTTGATGAATATACAACCACCAACTCGTATTTTCTTCGTAAAATTTGACCAATTACAACACTCTTACTGTATAATTAATACAACAGGCCATGGTTGAGAAGTTTAAAAAATATGTTCCTAACATTGATTTTCCCTTATTTTTTTGTTAAATCATTATTTTATCGATGTTACTAACGTTACCAATCAGACCAAGGCCGGTGTGGCCTCTGCTGTGCACAGAAGTTTTCTCCATTGCATTCGGGCCATGGCTGTACCTTGTCAGCCTTGCTGTCTGCGGAAAGTCCCCAGGCCGCCTTCTACTTGATCGATTCACCTTTCTTTTTTTTTTGAAGGTGGATCTCGTTGCGCGCCTCTTCTTCTTGTATTCATAGGTTCGTTTTGGAAGACCATTTTAACAGGACTATCGTCCAACATGATGAATAGATGTTTTTTTTTTGAATCAATTGACTATTCTGTAAGTCGAAGAAAGCAGTTTGAGTAATCGAAGAGTCCGGTTTGATAATTTCTGAACTAAATGTAGCATCTTAGCATAGTATCACTAAACACAAATATTTAAATACAATTCTTTACATCTTAGAATCACATGCCAGCCTTTTGTGGAATAGTAGTTGTAGTTCAGAAACATAATTTTTATACTGTTCATTGTTATGCTGAAATTCTGAAAAACAAATGGAAAACAAAGCATCAAATTGTCATGCTGCTCCATGCCCTTAAATGCAAAAGTAATTTTAAATGCAAATATTATTCGATAGCGTGCTAAAATTATTAATTAAATGAAAATGGAATATATACCCTGCTTGTACAAGATCTTCAGTCGCAGTTACTCACTTCGCTATTGCCAAATTGACAACATTGCCCAGGATACGCCCACCAGTGTCTCCTTGCTGAAATACTGAAAACCCAATTTAGACTTTGTTGTTTGTGCTAAAATATGTAGATAAATACTGTGGAAAAACTTATGCGATATAACCATAATGGAACTGAATCTTAGCTTCGGGTCTTGACAAAGAATCCCTACTGACCCCTTGGGCAAGTCAAGCCTGCCAGCGCAACGGTCGTATCTCACGCCTCAATGCGTCATATGATCACAAAAGACTGCCAGCTGAAACATGGAGACGCTGGTTGGCGAAGCTGTACTCAGGATTTAACTCCGTCAGTAATAGAGGAGAATGGTTTCTGCAGCTTTTGACAAGCGGTGCCGGAGCTTGAATGACAGAACATCTTTGACCCAGTTCTTTAGTAATGAAGCATAGATCCAGCAAACGATTGTTGTTGTTCGGAATGCCGTTAACTTGCCGAAGTGTCGCAGTAGAATAAGCATCAAGCAAGGAGAGAGATGCTGGTCTGAATGACGAACATGAAGTATCTGGATAGTGGAAGCCGTTGGTATCGACGTGCCATGAAATCGTGCTGAAGTTGAAATCTCCCACAACGTCGATGTTGTCGCTGGGTCCCATTTGTGACACGATCCAATCCAAAGAAAGAGTGTGCTTATCGATGAGGCTGCTGTCGTTGACACGATCAGGTAGGATATACACCACGTATGTGGCGACGGACCCCCCGTTGCGGCGGCGCCGTCCGTACGCAACGCTTCATAGGCAGCATCGCTCCCCACTTCACGATGGTG
The DNA here is from genome assembly GCA_034211315.2 of Aedes japonicus. NCBI lineage: Eukaryota > Metazoa > Arthropoda > Insecta > Diptera > Culicidae > Aedes > Aedes japonicus. The sequence goes on along the minus strand of JASCZW010015416.1, from coordinate 8,460 downwards.
ATAACGAAATTTGTCATCGTTGAGATCGAAAAAGAGGATCAAAACAGAAACAATATAAAGGAATATAGTTGCGTGGCAGATAGTACATTTTCTCTACAGCTAAATCTGAACTTTAATAGTAAATCGCCTCAATTATATTAGTTATTATACCTAAATTAAACTCAAATTGTAGTACAATAGTACAGTTATTGTTTCAATAGTAAAAGAAAGTGAAATTGTTTAAACTATCTTAAATCTAGCAAACTTATATCTAACCTATATTTAGCCTACACAATACACAATTAAAGTGTAGAGTCCGACGACACACCTCGTTAATTGAAATATCAATCGGTTTACCAAATTTGTAAGTAGCTATTAAGATACCAGAAACGTAAATATACCATTATTGAATTTACAGCTTGAAGCTGACAGCAGACAACATTTTGCGTTTGCTCTCAAGAGTTGGAGAAACCCGAAAACTCCCACAACCCCTACCGTACAACGTACATAAACAATGTTCCGGTTTTGGTGGATATTGCCACCCAGAGATGTTCAACCGCTGAGTTTTCGGGAGGCTTCAGGAGGCGAGATTTGAACGTTGAGTGCACGGCAAGAAGGACTCCACCACCAGATTTCTTGTTGCTGTTGAGCGGCGATCGATCTAGTCGGTACACATCGTACGTGTCGTCGAACAGTTGCTTCGATAATGTGTTGCTGTTTAGCCATGTTTCTGTGAAGGCGTAGATGTCGTAGCATGCGTCACTGCATGCCAACTGGTACTCGGCGAGCGAACTGTTAATGCCTCCTACGTTCTGGTAGTACGGAAGGGCTTCGATAAGGAGGCAACGGAATCGACTTTGACGGCTGGAACGGGCAAATACAGCGTCACTGATACCGGTAGTGGGCACAGCTGGGCTAGGCGGGTCCCGAGCCTCCAAATTGCTTTGTGACGTGCGTCCCAGACCGGTTGAAGTGGCGGTCGATGTGTGTTGATGATGAGCAAAACATGTTAGGTGATGGGTATGTAGCGGGCTGGTTGGGCATAATTGCGGCGAGTTACTGCAAGCATCAGCATGCGAGGAAGCGGCACAGGAAATCGGGAAAGCATCAGGAGCAGAATACCTTGGATAACACACATACTTGCCTGGAAGTTCAGGTTGGAAGAACCTCCCCCTAACTCCGACCACAGGACCGGGATGGCTGGGATGGCAGGAACAGATGCTAGATAGATGATGAACTACGATTGGTTTCGTGAAAATTATGGTATCCAACGTAGGATGATGACGGTTTAATTCAAACGAGGTGTTTTTAGAAACCCCTGTTGAAAGACTGCATTACTCGATTAATAGGTTCAATTAAGCCAAATTAAGACCATTAGAAGATCGTGGTGATAATCTGTTCAGTTTAACCACGGAAGTCATGATGTCTAAAAAGTAAAAGAAATCGAAAATTACACGGAAGTGAACTATTATAAATTGATTAATAATGTCTCAATTGCTTAGAAATCAATCGGTCATCCTGATAGCAGCATGATTTTGTTGATTATCGATGAATTAATGACACAGTTGGTACATAGGCCGATTAAATAAGTTAGGCACAAGACGGGTCTTGTTCTAAACATACATTTTTTTTCTCATGAGAAACACGATTCATCTCTCTTGATGTGCGCTTTCGCTCTAACGGGTTCATAGATCTAAAAGTGATCGAATCCAAAGATTTTGATAATTTACCACCCATTGGACACAGTTGGTTCCTCCCTTAGCTCAGTCGGTAAACGCGCAGCTACAAAGCAACACCGTGTTGGAAGTGGCTGGGTTCGATTCCCGGTCTGGTCTAGGAATTCATCGTTAAGGAAAATTTGATTGTACTTGCCATTGCACTATGGTCCAGATCACGAATTTACGAGGAAACATGTTCCCAGCGCCTAAACTTGAAATTTTACAGCAAAGTGATTTTCTACAACATGGTTTGTATCATCAAGGCCCATTTTATGATGTTGATTAAAATTAGGGTGGTCCCCATTTTCACGGAAATACAAAAACTAACTTTTTTATTTGCAGAAATAGACGTTTACATTCTTTAGCAAAGTTGTAGCGCAAAATATTTCATGGAATTTTTTTTGTAGCTTAAAAATTGACCGATTAAGAGCAATTTTCTCTCATCAACTTAGGGTGTACCATAAAAAATTGATTTTTTTGCCCTTACTTTTTTATTTCAATTCCCACCGTTAAGTTGTGTTCACACAGAACTTTTAAAGACGCGTACTTTGGTATACAAACTTTGCCGCTAGCTTCAATAAATCAATAGTTATTGAAGTTTTTCTTTAAAAAATACGCCCTTTTAAAATGTTGATTTTTATGATTGGGGCAAACACAAAAAAGTTTAAAGACGTCATTTGAAAGGACAATTTATATTGTTTAACATATATGAAAACTAGAGATATGTTATTTCTGTATCTTGAGAAAATTACATTCGAATCTGGGATAGTTTTAGAAGAAAAACTTCAAAAACTATTGATTGGTTGTAGCTAACGGCAAATTTGATACATCAAAATACGCGCCTATAAAAGTTCTACAACTCGTACCCACACAACTTAACGATTAAAATTGAAATAAAAAAGTTAGGACAGAAAACTTTTTTTTATGGCTCACCCTAAGTTGACGAGTGACAAGTTGCTCTAAATCGGTCAAATTTCAAGCTACAAAAAAAATTTCTTGATGAAAATTCCATAAAATTTTTTGCGCTACAACTTTGCCAAAGAATGTAAACATCTATTTCTGCAAATAAAAAAGTTAGTTTTTGCATTTCCGTAAAAATGGGGACCACCCTAATTTTAATCAACATAAAAAAATAGAAATACGTTTTCATTTCAAGTTTCACCACCATTTTTTTTAAGGTTAATAATTGACCGATTTAGAGCAACTTTTCCCTCGTCAACTTAGGGTGGACTATAAAAAAAGTTTTTCTGTCCTAACTTTTTTATTTCAAATTTAATTGTTGAGTTGTACTGGTACGAGTTGTTGAACTTTTAAAGGCGCGTATTTTGATGTATCAAATTTGCCGTTAGCTTCAACCAATCAATAGTTATTGAAGTTTTTCTTCTAAAACCATCCCAGATTCAAATGTAATTTTCTCAAGATACAGAAATAACATATCTCTAGTTTTCACATATGTTGAACAATATAAATTGTCTTTTCAAATGACGTCTTTAAATTATTTTGTGTTTGCCCCAATCATAAAAATCAACATTTATAAAAGGCGTATTTTTTTAAGAAAAACTTCAATAACTATTGATTGGTTGAAACTAGCGGCAAAATTTGTATACCAAAGTATGCGTCTTTAAAAGTTCTGTGTGAACACAACTTAACGGTGGGAATTGAAATAAAAAAGTAAGGGCAAAAAAATCAATTTTTTATGGTACACCCTAAGTTGATGAGAGAAAATTGCTCTTAATCGGTCAATTTTTAAGCTACAAAAAAATGTCTTAATAAAAATTCCATGAAATTTTTTGCGCTACAACTTTGCTAAAGAATGTAAACGTCTATTTCTGCAAATAAAAAAGTTAGTTTTTGTATTTCCGTGAAAATGGAGGCAAACCCTAATTTTAATCAACATCAAAAAATGGGCCTTGATGATACAAACCATGTTGTAGAAAATCACTTTGCTGTAAAATTTCAAGTTTAGGCGCTGGGAGCATGTTTCCTCGTAAATTCGTGATCTGGACCATAGTGCATTGTACTTGCCATTGTACTTGCCGTTTGATTGTACACGGAAAAAAATCCGTTGCCGGATTCATGAATAAAAATTCATGAAATCATAAAATGTGTCACTTCATGACATTATGACTATGGTTCATGATATCATGACGAAAACCACAATTATCATGAATAATAACAACTGCTCGCTTGAAAATGAGTCATGATCACCACAAGCGTTATTATAAATCAATTCCCGTTTTGATGAATCCAACTCGGCATAAAATATCATACCGCTGAGTCATGGAATCATGACCCTCATTCATGCTTTATAACTAAAATTCCAAAAATCATGAACCAAAACAAACGTATCCATGAATTTGATTCATGGTCGCTCTATAAGCGTAACGCAAAGCTGTCAACCTGTCAATAATTTTCATCAATTCAATCGAAGCATGCCTACCGGTCGGCGGTAATTTTCAGGTAAGGTTTTAAAATCCTAACAACAAATGCTCGAAAAAAACTAACTTGTGCTTAATTATAGTGTGAAAACATCAAGAGCACAGCTTACCGCGTAGTCGCACCAGCAACGGTACACAGCAGCAGCCGCAGCAGCAGTAAAAGAAGCAGCAATAAAACCTAGCGGTAAGGTTTTTTTCATCTTGATTTTTATTCGATTAGGGTGAAATTAAAACGTTTTTATTCAAAAATCACATGAAACTATAAGCTATTTGTGTCAAATAATTTTTAGGTTTGATTTTTTTTTGTTTTTAAATAGATTGGAAACAGTTTAGAAGCCTTCTGTTAAAGAGACTCAAGACAGCTTCATACTGGAAGTGGAGGTAAGTTAGAAAATCTTTGTAAATCGACAGCTTTGAAGACTATTCACTAAATTAAAGTTCGGAAGTCTGACTTTCGAATTCCATACTTACTTCCGACCTATACTATACTATACAGTGATTCTGTCACTATCAATTCGCGGTCATGTCAAGACAGCAGCAATTAACACATGTAAATGTAAAGCAATGTTATATATAGTATCATACTACACAAAATGAGTGCCGTTCTTGTTCTTGTTCTTGTTAACCCCATGATTGGAATAGGGTCGTGGGGTGATTGATCCGTTCTCTACCCTCTTTGGTCGAGTTAGTGTAAAGTCGGAGAATCTGTGGCGAAGTTGTATGACAGGTTTGTCAGACGGTTTGCCAAATCTGTCGTAAGACACAGACACTCCAACTCGACCAAATTTCAGGGGGCGGAGTCAATGTTGTACAACATTCGGAGCATGTGTGGAGCCTTACAATAGTGGGGCCTAGAAGCTGTATTTGCCAATGTGCACGATAGAATCAGAACCTCCTCGATCAATCTCTATAGAGATATTCTGCAGTATTCTGCAAACAAAGTTTAGAATGTTTGGTATGCTAAAAGGTATACGTTCACTGAAGACAGGAAACGATTTGACGTAAAGTGCACTTTTATCACATTTTTTCTGTTTATGTCGGAGTGAAATCAATCAATTGATGTTTCAATTTTTCTGAGAATGAGAGGCATATAGGGAGCATCAGATGAAAAATAAAACAGTTCCCATATATTGACTAATCTAGCGTGATCGCTTTGGTGTGTGAATAAAAAATCAGGCAAGTTTCAATTTCGCCTTATGCATTGTTTTTCTAACGAAATACAAGATTACTACTACAACCTTTATTTCAATTTATTATTGTCAACACCACCCGCCATGAGTAACTCTGGACTAGTATGTTTCCTTCGCAATCGGAGATTCCCTGAAGCAAAAGTGTTGATGGCACATTTGTCAAGTGTCACTTCTCACCATCTGAACCAACACAGTAATTTCAAATGCATCCAAGAGAACTGTGGCAGAAAATATACAAACAGTAGATGTTTTGTACGCCATCTAAGAAAGGAACACCCTCAAATTGAACCGGAAGACTGGAGATCTAAGAGGCTACATATTGCACCAGTAGATAACAGGTAATATATAACTTCAACCATTTCAGTTTGGACACTCCCAGCAAAATCAAATTGAAGTGTTCAAATAAAAGTGGTTTTTAAGAGCGTCCAAATTACGCTGTTTACCTAATTTCACAAAAAATATGGTTAAAGGATAATTTTTATTTATTTTGTTTTGTTTTAGCGTTGCTGATGCTTCAGACCACAGGAATGAATCTAATTCCGAGCAGTTATCACTACCACGAAATTGTGATACCATAGTTGATGAGGAGAATCAACACGAGGACTTATGGCAGGATATGCGAAGGCATCTTGATGATGATCTACTAACATCAATTCAGAAAACTGGAACAGCATTCACCATATTTCTGCACAGCTTGCCTAATTATAATCGTGCAATGGTGTTTGAAGTTATCGCTTCATTGAAAAAATATGGTTTTGGAACCATTGATGACGATTGTTTGTGAAGTGATTGTAATGAAGTAATAACATTTGCCTGTGCCATACATATAAGGCCTGTGTGTTCGATGAACACCTGGATGCATATGTAGTTGATCCACATAACTATGAAATCGGTAAACGCGGTATTGAAGTAATCACTCATTCTCCGTCTCATCTACATCACCTACCAGATGGCCGGAAAGCGATTCAGCTTTCGAAATTAACAGTAGAACAAATAATTTTTTAAATTTACCCAAGAAACAAAACAGTTTTTATTGCATTATTAACGAGACTTCTCATAAACAAAATAGGGTTAAACTGTGATTACGATTAGTCACAAACAAATGTTTTAAAATTCAACAATCTATTGCTATTTTGTTGTTGAGTTCATATTTGTATGGTTACTTTCTTTTTTCATGTAGACTGCGGGTGACGTCGAAGTCAAGATCAACCAGCGATTGGAGTTTCTTCGGACAAAATTTGAAAATGTCCATAATGCAGCCGCAAATAATCACGGTAGGAGCATCGCGACCGGATAAATCCATTATCGTGATTTTCGGCGGCTCCAGTACAAAGCAGAAAACATACTGCAATCCATATGTATGTGCATGCACGTAACGTACGTGTAGAACCTGCAGTACACGCCGGATTGTGAGGCCATTGTGGCTGGTTCTACAAACCTATATGTTTAAAATACCAGCGTCGATCGTGGAGCTGCCGAAGAGCACACGTGATTTGCTGAAAGCTATCGATTGTTAATCCTCATTTCCTTTGTATTCATGCCATTTCCGTAATATACCTAAATTGAATCGAAATCAAAAACTGAAATAAAAAATTAGTTTACTTATCAAACTCCTGAAAGAATCCGTTTTTCTCATATTCATAAGTATGTTTCATGATACCATGAACTCGCTTCATGGTACCTATATGGAATCATGAATAATGTTCATGTTTCGTGTTTTTTTTCGTAGTTCCAAACGAAATGCTTTAGTGATATCATGAACCGACTGTCCGTTTTCGTCACTAAAATTGGAATCATAAATGACAGGTGCCAATAATCATGAATAGTAGTGCATGTTTTCATGAATTTAATTTATGGTTACTAATCAGATGCTTCAGGATTTCATGAATCAAGTTGCCACTTTCAGCATCAAAAATCAAAAACATAACGCCATAGTGGCGTTACGTTGGATCATAGTAAGCTGATTCATGATTTCATGACTTTTATTCATGGTGTATATTCATAACATGAAAAAATACGTTTTTCATGATATCATGAACCATTTTGCTAGTTTCGAGCACCGGATTTTTTCCCGTGTACTTGCAACACAATCTTACTAATGCAAAAATGGTACTTGGCATCGAAAGCTCTCAATTAATAACTGTGGAAGTGCGTTAGAACACTAAGTTGAGAGCAAGCAATAAGCTAATTGTAAAAGTTATAAGCTTGAAATGCTAAAGAAAAAGAAGATGGGAATAGGCATAGTTGGACTTTCATTATCTAGAACATCTTAGCCCAGCAACGAGTCACGAAAATGGGATCGATCCGAAATAACTGGGTCTCCTCGAACTAAAATCCCCTCTCCCCTAATTAGGGATCAAGGAATTAGCAAAAATGTGGTCATCAATATGCACGTAGTAACCAATTAAGTTTATCTTATCAGTCATTTGACCCAATGTCAGTCAAATTACCAGAGGGAAAGATAACGAAAGGGCACCCTAATCCATGTAGCTGCTTATCATCAATTTCCACACCCAAGGAATATTCCCAACATAAGACGACAGCTCCTAATTCCTTTCTTATTGGCCTTCTTTATATCGAGCCCATATCAGACCGCCACAATGCCAGCCTGCCTCAGGACTTGATTTATAGCCATCGATAGCGGCAGCACTTACTCCGATATATTGACCTCACACATTAGCCGTCAAATGGGCTATCAATGAATGCTGGGTTCAACAAGGCCACCACCATGTAAATCTACCAAATGAGGGTGCAAAAAAAAAACCATCGGCAAAATTGAACTTGGGATCCTTCTTTCCTGCCAAGTTTCGTTTTTTGGCTTTGTTCACTCTCTCTTTCTCATTCTCTATCCGGTAACAGCTGCCATTTCGGATATCTACAAAGAACGTCTGGATCCAATATATGTTTTCCCGATCGGGAGACCCAAAAGATATTTCGAAAAAATTGCTAACCTAATGGAGAAGCAAGTCCACATTTCCCCCATACAACGGCTTTGCGGTTTAGCTCCCTTCGGTTTTACGATTTGTTTAATCAGCTTGTTTGCTCTAATGACCGTTATCGTCGTAAAAGTGGAGATTTTATGGTGCAACATCGTGATTGCATGTCTCTGGACGCTTATCCAGTTCTGTTCTCTCT
>JASCZW010015415.1:0-20589 GCA_034211315.2 Aedes japonicus | reverse complement strand
AAAATCAATAGTTACTGCTGTAAATCTTATGTTCCGTACACAAGGACACTTTTTATGCCCTAAATCATCACAAAACTATCAAATAATGACTGTTAGAAGGTTCATTTAATATGTTTGAATATATATCATAATCTTAAAAAGCCTCAAAAACTACTGTTAAAACTGTAGATCTGTAGTTCTGAGCTCAAGTGCATTTTGAATAACCTAGAACATCCCAGAAAATGTTTAAAATTCATCATTAAAATAAAAATAATACGAATGCATGTGTACCATATTCTAATACAACGCTTTATACTATCAATGAGGCATTTATTTCTTCTTCCTGAACTTTTTCATATTCAGGATGTTCTAGGTCGTCAGTTTGCCCTTAACTCTTTTTTTTATATTTTCCAGATTGAATAATTGATGTAGGACAAATTTGCCGAAAATACTGTACTCTTTTATTCAGTCTGTGATTTAATACAGAAATTTTGACTTTTGACGTCCTATATGATCTCTTATGCCTGAAAAGGTTAACACAGTGCACAGTGGGCAAAAATGGATCCAAAACCCAACGAGAACATTACCATTGAATTTTCCGGACATTTTTACAAGAGTAAAGAGCAAGTGAGAACTCTTGGTGCCTCATGGTGATGAGCGCACATCTCCTTCTACATCATAATCGTTACTCCACGCACGGAGAATACAAAACATAATAATTAAAGTATGATTAATGAGTTTTTTCAAGTATGAAGCGAGAACCGGGTAAAATGGACAGTTTTCTGAGGTCAACCCTTCACGAAACCATAATCATTTGATTTTTCGGAAATTTTTACAGAAGTGTAGTGCAAGTGAGAGTAATATTTCTAGCGCCAACCTTCAGAACAGCATGATATATGAGTTTACGCATGTATGAGGGAAAATCGGGTAAGATGGAACACTGGCATCCGGTCAAAGTAAATTGTATACCATCCAATTCTACAGATAGTTTTGCAAATTCACGGTGCACTTGGGTTCAATATAGTAGCACCGAGTTGAATTTTTGGGTAATAATTCTAGTTTGCATCCAAAATCTGGGGAAAAACGGGCAAAATGGGACACTTACTGTGGTCAACCCTAAACCAACTAATTTTCCATTCGATTCGATTCGTCGCATTTTTTCCCATAAGATAAGCTATTTCTTAGAACTCCTACTCTGCGCCGTCTGAATCAATGGGATTTTGGGTCCATTTTTGCCCAATGTGTAGTGACCATTTATGTATTATGAAGTTGATGCGTAGAAATATTTCCGATCGATTGGCGCAACAATTTTGATAATATTTTGAGAAATTACTGAGATATTAATAATCAAAACCTGACCACTTTTCCTGATGGTTGTTATGCATGAAGAGGTAGTCCTACCTCAAAAAATTGTAAGATAAAACCTTGATTCCGTAAAGCTAACCCAATTGAGCCTCCCAAATAAATGAACTAGTTAAAAAAAAACTTGATTCCACTACTGTTAAATACAAGAGCATCAGACTTTTTTGCAATCAAATGTTTAATGATCACTTGGGTTTGGCGTTGCCGTTGATTGCCAGCATTTTCTTTATTATTCTTTTTCTTCGTATGAGAACGGAGCCTACTATGGAGAATCAGTAAAAAATACCATTTTGGTATTACTCGGAGTGAAAGAAGCATTGTAGGCTGGTGCCACTATGCCTGCAAGGTCATGTGAGGCACTAGTTTATCTAGGATGATTCCAATTGTTGTGGAAGATTTAAAGCATTTGCTTAAATGGTCTCATAACTGACAAATCCAAGTGCAATGAGTCTTATTAGTCATGGCTCAGATTGTGAATATTGAAATACACTTTTTTCAAGGGTCCATCAGAGCACCCAGTTAAAGTTATTTGGTTAGTGAGTGGGATTGTCAACTCCCAAAAATTTCGAAGATAAATGACGGGCTATTCTCTGTGTCCATTGGGAATGCTTCAGAGCAACGGTTTGTTCCACAGTCAGTTTTGTGACCTTGATAACTAGAAGATTCACTATTCTTTTTGACGTAGACTAAGTTTGACAGCAATAGTATAGTGTGAGTGCGCAACAAAAGTGATACGTTAAACAAATGAATGTTCGATGGACTACGGGTGTGCGTGACCACGGAAAAATGCTGTGCAAAATGGCTTTCCAATTACCAATTGCAACTATAAACGTTTGGTTATTGTGCTTCGAAAACTGCACTATCTCTTCTTCAGGTAGAGAAATCTCGGTTCTCAATTGCGGTGAGAAGAATTAGAGGGTAAAAACCTGAGCTAAAACTTACAAATGTACGGAGCGCAAAGAAAACGAACTTCACCGTTTATTTGTGCACAGAGCAATGATTTCTTTTTAATTTGTATTGCACTGTAGCCATCATCGTCGTCCAAAAGAGAAAGTAGTATTTTGCAAGTAAAAACAAAATTCAAAACATTAACTAAATAAACGGAATTAAAAGTCAATCCCATGTTTGTTCTTAAACATCAGAATTATTTCTTTTTGCAATGGCTTTTCAATTACATGTACGATTTAGTATCGTAATGGTGCATTACAATCTGACCGTTTTCAGCAAGACTTGATGATCTTCGCAGTAGTGATCAGAGTGAATTCTTAAAACCTGTTTATTTGAAAACTTAAGCCATTCTCCGAATGTGATCATGTCAAACTAATAGAATATATATTGAAACATCTTTCTCACTCATCATTAATGTTTCGCCATTCTGGTATTACGAAGGTTCACGATATAAAGGGCGAACACGAAATTATTGCGACACCGAAAATGTCATGCCAATTTTCTTATAATGTTTAGAATCAAACCAGAATGTTAGGGTAGTTTAATACATATATTTACTTCAAAAATCAAAAGAAAAGTTAATCGATGGAGCCTCGAGTGTAAAATTGAACGCATTTTCGCTTGATGCCCTCCATAAAAGTCTTTACAGTGTCATCCGGTACCAGTTTCTCAGTTTTTTTTCCATTTTCTTAACATGTCCTTCTCGTCTTTGACTGTCTTCTTGCTCTTCCGAAGTTCCCGCTTCATCATTGCCCAGTACTGCTCCACCGGGCGCAGCTCCGAACAGTTTGGCGGATTCATGTCCTTTGGAACAAAATGGACAAAATTGGCCTCATACCACTCCAGGACACTTTTAGATTAGTGGCATGATGCCAAATCTGGCCAAAATAGCGGAGTTTCGTCGTGCTGATGCAAGAACGGCAAAGGCGCTTCTCGAGCCACTCAGATTTGTAGATTCCACCATTTACTGTGCCCTTTGTCACGAAAGGCTCACTCCTCAGTCCGCAAGAGCAGATGGCCTTCAAATGAGATATTTGGAGGCGAACTTCGACATTTTCTTCTTCTTAAATTTGTCGTCCACATAGAATCTTGCCGGTGAAAAACTCCAACCCGGAATTTGCTTAAAATCGGCTTTTATATACGTTTCGTCGTCCATCACCCAGCAGCCATATTTTGTCAACATCTTCTCGAAGAGCTTCCGTGCCCGAGTATTAGCCGTCGATTGTTGCCGCTCATCGCGGTTTGGGAAGTTCTGTACCTTGTATGTATGTAGTCCAGCTCTCTTCTTTGCATTCTGGACGTAGCTCTGCGGCATGCCGATCTTTTTAGCCAAATCACGGCTTGAGACGTTGGGATTTGCTTTAATCATCCGCTTCACCGTTCCCTCCGTCTTTTTGTTCTCCGGTCCCGGTTTTCTTCCAGCTCCTTTGCCGTGGTCCAACATCAACCGCTCCTGGAACCGCTTCAACACTTTGGAGACGGTTGAATGGTGAATGTTCAACATGTTTCCCAACTGCCGGTGCGACAGGTCAGGAAATTCCAGGTGTTTGGAAAGAATTTGTTCTCTCGACTCGCGTTGGTTTGCCTCCATTTTCGTTGAATCGAAAGACACGACTTCGAGTTTGACAGCATGTGAACAATACACATCAATGAGAAAGTGTGCAAAATTTGGTTGATTTTTACCCAAGGGTAAAAAAGTTATGCTCTGTTGAATGTGTCGCAATAATTTCGTGTTCGCCCTTTAGGTTATGCTTATCGAAATCAATTTGACACGCTTTCCTACAACAAGTTCCGTAACTGAGGTAATAGTTTTGATTGAAATAATTATAGCTCCCTTTGCCAACACTGCCAGCCAGCAAAGCCACCAAGAAAACATCCGCCCGTCCCAACCACGGAACGAAGTCAAAGTGCAACTTGAGCGCGCCATAAAACAATTTGTTATCCGCAATAAAATAATTCAGTCCCGGCGTGGCTCTCCGGAAGCTCCTCACTCCAAACCGATTTTCCGATTTCACCGTCATCGTCGTCATTGTTCCTTCGAAAAACGCATAGGTATTCCTTCTTTTCTTCCTCTCACCGAGATAAGGACTAATGGCTACCAACGGCAGACTGCTCCGAAAGTGCGTTTGTCTTGCTCGGGGTAATTTGCTTTTAATGCGGTTTAATTGGCTCGTTTGGAATTCGACAGAAAAATCGACTTTTCGAGCATGGGGAGAAAAAGCATAAAAACTTCGTCCTTGAACGAACCGAACTCTTTGCGTTCGAGCACCAAGAATGGAACATATGTGTGGGCTAAATTAGTAATCATTAAAATGTTACCCCTTTGTCTTCCATGAGCATCAAAGCTGGGTTTTGTGGCATGCTTCGGAACGACTGTGGGATCCCATTCTAATGACGCAAATGGAAATGAAATCGTATTTAATGTCCCAGTGCCATTATGTGTTATAACTTCCTAAATAGTTTTATTGTTGCGGTGTGATTTCCATCTGGTGAAGATCTTCGAGAACTGATGCTCATCGTTTCAAGTGCAATTTAAAATTTGATGTAACGTTGACTGCATCCAGAGAAATCTGCTCTTGCCAAAAAAGAGGACACACATCCATGTGCTACCGGGTACCGATTTTGCAACACAAATCTGCCTAATCCCAGGACCTAAGCGTCTACTGCAATCATGGGTTGCACCAGCAGATACCATTCTGCACCGGAATCCGATCCAAACAACACGACATCTCACCTCTGACAAATGGCATACGCACGCGAAAATCCGGCTTGATTGAAATCCTAATCCACAGCGGTCCAAACTGGTTGTCCTACCTGCAATGTCCTTGCCGAGTGGGGTTTAACATTTCCATTATTACGTAATTCGTGACCGTCCTGCCCACGTCGGCAAGCCTTTCGAGAGCTCCAGTTACCACCGTCGAACGAGTGAGGCTTACTCTAAAGTTCCAACCCCCCTCCCACACCCAACAAACTTGATGTTTGTCACAATGAAGTGACAGAGAGCATTTGTGATCATCATCATCGTCGTCCTCGACGTCCTCGTCGCCGTCGCACCGAACCGGAGTCAGTCACATTTAATCAATGTAGTACCAAAGCAATTCCCTTATCTACCCCCACCAAACTCGGTAACTCGGTTCTAATTTACTTTTACTGCACAAGTCAGCTAACCGTCTAACCGTGCTTGCCACGGAAGACACAGGGAAAGGTACACCAAGGTACACAGTCTTTTATGGGATCCCACCCCGGCAATTGTCAGGAAATAACGGACGACATTCCGTCGCTCCTCTTACCCATCGAACCGGTGTGGCATCCGGCGAGACGAGTCAGTTGAAAGTGAAGACTATTTATCACTATTTCCCTAGGATGATCTTCGGTGTTCGGTGTGCTTGCTCGGGTGATTACGCTCGCACCTTAACTGCTTACGTGAGATTGAGGTGGGAGATCTCGTGACGCCAAGGGTTGCCAAACTTGCGGGAAGGATGGGACAATTCGATTGAATAATGAATTAATCGATCCAATGGAGGAGCAAGCGTTTTTGACGCAGACTGGTCTTGGTCCTGGGTCACTTCCTTGAATCTCTACCGTGAAAGTGTGTCCTATGATCAGAGCAGAATCCAACCTTTAATGAGTAACTTTTCAGTGTCGTGCACACATTTGACGTTTTTGTTTGTTTACATTTATTTTCTCCATGCTTATCTATCTCTTACATTCAACAGAATGATGTATGACTGCATTTGAGTGTTTTTATTCAGCGCCAAACTTCTCAATTGATTGCTACTATTGTAGGCAGCCCCTTTTTTTTCGTCTGTTATTCTATTTAAACCATGTGCTAAACAGTTGTTCTATTCTTGTCAATATGCAACCAGCGGTATTTTTGAGTGCGTGTGTTAGCAAATAATCGTTACCATTATTGTCCGTGGAGTTCTTTTCTCGTTAAGAATTAATTTACTTATTAGATGTATTGACTGTTTCCCACTTCCCAAGAAGAACACAGTGAACTCATTTCTGGTCACAATTATTTTAATTTAAACGAATTACAAATAACCAAAATTTCACAAAACGAAGATGTATTATAACGAACTTATTCATTTCAAGAAACTCTGGTTCGGTTTGTTAATAAATATTTTACTGTTCTCGTGGATTCATTCAGAATCGCTCGTATGTTATAAGATTGTATTAGATTTATTAAATTGCAAGCAAGTAAATATTTCGAAAACTTCCTGCATCCTATTTGGTTTTGGTTGGTTGATTAAACCCAACTTGCTTCCTGTGTATCCTATTTGTTCTTGAAATTTTTCCAGCAGCACTAGCTGCTAGAAGCTGAATACTTTGAGAACATCAAGAACTCTCCGAAAACTTTGTGAAGATTTCGACTATCAAGTTTTTCAGACTCGAGTTTCTTCATTTCCCGTCGCACAGTGGTTCCAAGGCGGTAAAAAGTTGAAAACTTCCTAATTTTACAGTGAGTTTTTTTTTTCTAGTTTTATACACTATTTTAATTTCTTTTTCCAAAATGTTATGAAGATTGTATGAAAATTGTGCTCTCCACAATATTTCAAAATGTAGGTCCTAAATGGTCGTGGTTTTTTACCAAACTTATGGAGAACCGGGAAAATCTTCAACTAAATTTTCAAATGTGAGTACAAATGCGCACATACATCACAGTAGGCTTATTTTGAAGATTTTTTACCAGATTTTCTAAAATTTCGGTTTCATCTTGCGGTTCTGGGAGGCCAGAGTTCTGAATGTCTGGGAAACCCTTGAAATCGGCGAATACATAAATCTCATTTAACCGAATTGTGGTCCAAAGCTTGGAAGACCGAGTGTTGTGTGAATTAATCACACACATACTGTATGTGTGTAACTAAACTTCTAACTCAGTTTCCCAAGCAACTACTGAACTGATTTGAATGAAACAACCGCCAAATAATAGGTACTGTAGTCCTTTACTTTGCTTTTGAGTTATTGAAATCGGTTCACTAGTTCCGGAAATTCCTCCGGGGAAGCGGCCAATTTTGGCCTTAGATCAAAACCCATTATGCGGCACCTTAAATTACATGAGAATTCATAAATAAGTCCAATGGTTATGATATCCAAAATCCAGAACTACATTGGCCTCATCCGGTTTGATGTTCCGGCTACTCATGGGAAAGTGGCCAGATTCAGATTTGGATCACAACCATCATGTGACACAAAATTTATTCATCTGTAGTTAGATCTGACCCTTTTTGTTTTGATTTCATGTGTTATATGATTGTGTGACAGAAAACTATTACATACCATACAAGTGAATCGAGATGTTTACAATACGGTACGTGGAACACAGCAAAAAGTGAGTTATTTGATCCTGGGCACTCAATTGTGTTATCATTGATCTTGTTTTCGTATGCTGATGAGATTTTATGTGTTGCATGAGATAGTTCTGTCAAATCATAAACTGGCAGTTTTCCCGGGACTGCCCGTAATATGACTGGGATACCAAATGTGGCCTTCGACAGCCGGAATAACCTCCAGTGAACTTATTGTTGTATGCAGAATTGTCATGCAAACTTCACTCATGTTCCAGCGATATTCTCGGAACCAAAACTATCGATTCCAAATCTATTCAGTAACGTTTTATGAAACTGGAAACCACTCATTTTATGATAGTAACGTTGGATTCGGACCAGTAATTGCTGATTTAAAGTCTTCTCAAATAACGGCACAAACACCCCTACATCCTCCCCGCCCCCACACACACGCATTTTTCCTTTTCCGTTAAGCTGGTATATGATATGACAAGAAAATCATTCTTTTTGCTGAATTAACTGCCTTCATAGGACAAAATATTTACTTACATTGTTAAATTTATTATTTTATACGATTAAAGCGCTTTAAAACCCTCTACAGAAATAAAAAAAAATATTGTGATTCGATAATTCTTCTTCTTATTCTTCTTAAGCATTTCAAGCTTTTACAATTAGCTTACTGCTTGTTCTCATGCACTTCTGACAGGTACAATGTTTGCATTAGTATGATTGTGTGGCAGGTACAATCATACGCTATGCCCAGGGAGTCGTTCCTTAACGAAAAATTCCTAGACCAGACCAGGAATCGAACCCAGCCACGTCCAGCAGTGTTGCTTTGTAGCTGCGCCTTTACTGACTGAGCTAAGGGAGGACCCAGATTCGATAGTACGCACACTAAACGAGGCGTAGGTGTACGTACTATCGTGGTATACCTGTACTCTCAAGAAAGTGTTGAAAGGGTCAGATCTCACGCTAGGTGGATATATTTTAGTGTTTATTTTCATATGAATTTACATGTAACGTAAGAATGAACTCACTGTACTAACTAGTTTGTGATTTATAATAGTTATTGCACGGCCTTCCGGATCAACGTGAATCTGCAGAATATCTGAAGAGTTGTGTATATATCACGCGGTACTCAGGGCCTCGGACCAAAGTCGGGTTTCCAAGCGATCAGTATACCCTTCTTCTCTTAAAAGGGTTAAAGGAATGAACATACATACTGGAATAAATCATAAAAATCATTAAAATGACTTATCGTTATATCGTCTGAATTTCCTTAATTGAAATTTAAATGAAAATGGTAGTCGTCACCAAGATAATAAAAACTGGACAGTTCTTTAATTGATTTAAATGAAAAGATAATTTTATTTCATGTTCATATGAATTTTTAAAACTACAAATTATTATTTTTCGTATACCTTCATCACAAAAAAAAAAAAAAAAATAAAAATGGTTCAAAGTTACAATTTTTGAAAAATATATAAGTATTCTAAAATTTAAGTTTTTTGGATCACCTTATTCAAAAATGGAACACCCTAATGACGAAACGAAAATCTGGAGTCATATATTCTATGAAAAGAAACAAATTTACCGAGTATTGCAGAATTAAGATGCATTTCATCTTTTTGGTTTCAAATTGCTCATATATTGAATTTTACGAATGTTCCGGAACTTCCAAAAGGCCATGATACGGCCATCGAGAGCCATACATTGTACGTCACATCACTTTGTTTCTTAAATTTTATGTACTAATGGTTTAAAAAAGAATCATATCTGAATGAATGAATAATCTTTATTCGAGAGACTTTCAAGAATCGTATTTCTTTAGGACGAGACTTTCATTACCATTTTATCAGATGTTCCGGATACTCCTGGAGGCCATAAAGTGGCGATATCTTGAAAATGTGGTTTAGATAACATATTCGAAATTAGCAGCACAAAATTACTTGGAAACACATTCCTTAGCTATGGAAATTCCATTTTTAAATATTTTTTTTCCGCCTTTTTGTATGGAATGGAATCACTGTGCGTCGCCACTCGAACACCTCTTCGGGTATTTATGGATACTAACTCTGGAGGTATGACTACTAACTTTTACTCCGAATTCCTTAGTTCTCCGAGAACCTTTCAAAAGCTCTGACAATTTCTTTCAAACATTGCTTGAAAACTCCAAGAACTTCCTGAATATTCGTTATTGCATAAAATTCCGGAAAGTTCCACTATCATGAGCAAGAATAGAACCCTCATCTCGTGGCACCCACACGTATTACACCGGATATGGGTGACACCTTCAACCGCACGATAACGAGGTCCACTCCATGGCCAAGAAACATTTAAACAACTCAACTTATCATGATTCGAAAATGTTTTTTGAAAACTGGACAGTTTCGGTTTATACTCGGCATAAATGGAACATTCAAAAATATCCGGAATATTCAGCAAATTTGCTGGGATATGCCGAACTAATTTTGGAATATTCTAGGAATCCTTGGAAATTTAAAACAAACCGTGCATCCATGAAATACTTGAAACTCTTAGGAAATTCTCGGGATATTGTAGATATCGAAAAGTTTTTATTATGATCAGAAAGTTTTCGGATTATACTGGTAGCTTCTGAAGTATTCAGAGAGGTCCGAAACTGTTCAGAAAGCAATTCAAAATTTTCAGAAACTTTGGAATATCTGAAGAATACAGGAATAAGGAATTCATGATATCGGAATGAATGATGTACGATATGTACTACCACCCATTGTGATGTGCAGTGATTACCTAAGGCTGCAGGACTATTCTCAGCAGGTTGTTCTGAGAGAATAGCGTACGTGATGGTTTGTTGTAGGGGTCAGTCGATCTCAGTGAGGACCTTCGGAAGACTACGGCCAGAAAGCCGCGTGCCTTCGCATGACAAGGGACTGGTGACTCCACGAACCTTTGCCCAGTCAACAAATCTTTCGACTGCCTTAGACTAAACCCTACCGCCCTCCAATCCCCATTATATAGTTGTTTTAGGAACAGTGATATTTTTAAGGAGTGTATCGAAAAGTAGTTATAAACATTCGATGCGTTATTACGCATAAACTACTGTATATATTTTTAGCGTGTAAGCGCCATTTGCTTTGTTTACATGTCAAAAATGATTATTCGGTTCATTCATTTCCGTTGATAAAGTTGTATTCAAAATGTCGCGAATTGAATTTGAGACTAAAAGAAAATTCTGCACACTTGGTGCACCGAAAAAGGTGTTACTTACAACCAGATTGCGAAAAGAGTAAATGTTCACCCGGCAAGTGTAAAACGCATCATCGAAAAGTTTGGTAAGGAGTGCTCCCTCAAGGATTTACAAGAAGTGGCCGGAAACCCGGCTCCAGCAACCCCGATTTGGACCAAAAGTTGTGGATTATATTCAACGGAACAAATCTGCCTCTACTCGCGATCTAGCCAAGAAGTTCAGGACCAGCATCGGAATGATTCAACGAATCAAGCGCAGGAATGACTTGAAGACGTACAAAAGCAGAAAGTGCCCAAACAAACTCCGGAACAAAAGTCTCGTGCCAAAACCAGGGCTCGAAAGCTGTACAGCTGCATTTTGGACAATGTCGACCAGTGCATTTTGATGGATGACGAAACATACGTTAAAGAAGATTCAAGAACGCTACCGGGGCCGCAGTTTTATACTAAATCTGTTGGGGAACGTGTGCCAACCGCAGATACGACTGTTGCGATGGAGAAATTCGGTCAGAAGGTGCTCATTTGGCAAGCTATTTGCACATGTGGCTTGCGTTCTTCAATTTTCTATACAAAAGGAACTATAAATGCTGAGATTTATCAAAAGGAATGTTTGAAGAACAGGTTGCTACCATTGTAAGAAAGCACCAGTCCCCTCCTCTCTTCTGGCCAGATTTGGCGTCGGCACATTACGCCAAATCCACTCTACAGTGGCTGACGGAGAATAACATCAAGTTCGTAGAAAAAGACATCAACCCACCAAACTGTCCCCAGTTGCGACCGATCGAACGCTATTGGGCAATAGTCAAGCGTATATTTAAGAAGGATGGTACAGTGTCCCAAAACATGACCGATTTTAAGAAAAATTGGGCAGCGGCATCCAGGAAGTGCACAAAGGTCACTGTGCAGAATTTGATGGCAGGTGTCAAATCAAAGGTACGGGCATTCTACAGAAATGAAAATGATGACTAGTTTTTCCGTTTGGATCTTTTGTAAACATGTTAAGCTATAATAAACTGAAATAGTATGTTAATTTTAACCATGTTTTCATGCCTATTTTATTATTTGGAAGTTTATAACTACTTTTCGATACACTCCTTAGCATAAATGATTTATAAAAAATGTTGAGACAAAAAAGAAAATTACAAGGCTACACTGAACCTTAGATTCAATTAGCACATTTATTTTTTATTTGTACTAGTAAATGTGCTGATATTTTGCAAATTTCTAATGTTCCTTATAAAATAGTTGTGCGCAATAAAAAGGCGGAAGGATCTCACCAGAAAATTTACAATTGAAATAACTTACCATAAAAGTTTAACTCAGCAGTGGAGAACAGCATATCAGTCTCTTTGTTGCATCATAATTTCAAAGAATAATACTTTCAAACGCATTTTGCATTGCATGTTATTCGTATAGGACTCATTTCCCTAGTAGCACACATGTTGCCATTTAGTTGAGATAACATAAATATGACTTGCTAAGTCATAATCAAGTTAGTACAACTAATTATGATCGTAGTGTGCTA
Source organism: Aedes japonicus (assembly GCA_034211315.2). Classification (NCBI taxonomy): domain Eukaryota; kingdom Metazoa; phylum Arthropoda; class Insecta; order Diptera; family Culicidae; genus Aedes; species Aedes japonicus. The sequence goes on along the minus strand of JASCZW010015415.1, from coordinate 8,259 downwards.
CTTGGGTTGCTTTTATAGGTTGATCCAATATGGAATGGATCAAATACTTCAATGCATTTACTGTGCTGGTTCTTTACAAGGTCTATCTTTTCCCATATAAAAAGATATCATAAAAGACACAAATACAAATTGCAATTTTGAATAATGTACATGAAATTGCGCACTAGAAAAAATTCAATTACTTGACCATGTAAAAAGCAGCAACAGTCTGTGCACTTCCAACCGTTCACTTACCGAAAACCCAACCTACCTCTTGACATAACGTGAGTCAGGTGCATAAAAACTTTCAACGATACAATTGCGGAGCTGAAAATAGCATAAAAAATATTGTGAAGGGATGTTATAATATAAAATGACAATAACAATTATATTTGTTACATCTGCATATCTGCTGATCCTGCTGCAATTGTAGACGAATTTTCACTATCATAATCATGAGGGAAGAAAACAACTCAAAATTAATATACAATACTTTGGAATTCCATGGATGATCTAAACTGATATTCCGTATAAAAGATCCTTCCATTTTTCGTGGTAGGGTAATATTTCAACATGCTACCTTACTGGGGTCGTTCTGCCTGCATCGCCTTGTTGCGTCTGCCACCTAATGTACAGTTGACGCGATGCATCGTTTATTACTCAACCGCTGGATGCCAAGACAGACGCTGTTTGAGCCGCACCTCTTTGGTGGACAGACACTCGGCACGCACCTCCTCAATCTAGCTGAAATCAGAAGGGTGCCCAGGCTGCACTACCAGCTAAGAACGCAACCCTTAGCTGGTGGTCTTTGTCATCTCTTAACTCGTGGAAGCATGAGGTAGGAACTTGTGAGGATCATAGCTATGTTGCGGGGTTGAACGCTTCATCCCAGTTGTCGACCCACCATTTTGCAGCCTCAATGGGTAAAAACTGGTGATCCCAAACTAAGACAATACCGGCACAGGCCTCGCCCGAATGCAGATCAAGTAGGAAATGGGTAGAAATAACTCGCTGTATTGGAAGCCGAGAACACTTCTGCACTTCCACGAGAAATTACTGGGTTGTTAGATAAAATTGTTGGGTTTGCAGCGGGATCTGTTTTGGTAAATGATGCGCTGAATTCAACTAACGTCGGCAGCGAATAAGATATTTTAATATGTTCCCGATTTTTTTGCTGCACAGAGATAAACGGTAAAATTATCCAAATGTTGGCACCGATATAAACCAACAGTAACGATGCTGTTGGGGTCACTCAAAAGTGTGAGTTTGAGGAGTGATTTAAACATTCAGTAAGGATGTTTTTGGGATCACTCACAAGAATGAATAGTTTCTATCTGGTTTATTGTTGGGTTACCACCCAACGACAAATGAGTGCGCTTACTGTAGTGCGCACACTACTTTCACTCGATAGTTGTTGCACCTCTTATCTCTTGGCATTGACAACGGAAGTGTGACAACTGTCATCGACGTCATCTATCGTCATCAGTAAAGCAACCGCGATCTTGCAAGCAACAGTCCTGTTTCACTCAGTATTCATTTTAATTTGTATTTTGGCTAGAAATAAAGTATTTAATTGTTTGTTCAAAACGTAACAAAGTGGCGACGAGTCCGGTGAAACGCGTGTCGGTGGATAAAATACTGAAAATATCGCGACACGTTGAAACCGCGTGTGTCAAACAATCTAAAGATGTCGAATCCGCCATCGCAGCAGAACCACGATCAACCCTTCAAGGAGACAATTCTCAAGATCCTCAACAATCAGAATGTGCTGATGACACGCCTTTCAGAACAGGTGTCGGCTATCCAGGGAAGCGTGCACAATACGAATCGGAACGAATATATCCTTGATTCCTTAGCGACGAATATCACCGAATTCGAATACGACATGGAGAAAGGATGCTCCTTCGACGCTTGGTTCTCGCGGTATGCAGACCTCTTCGAAAAGGATGCGGCCCAGCTCAAGGACGACGCAAAGGTTCGATTGCTGCTCAGAAAGCTAAGTCCCGCTGCACACGAAAGGTATACATCATTCATTCTACCTAAACTCTCGAAAGAATTCTTGTTTGAGGAGACCGTTGCCAAGCTGAAGACTATTTTCGGCACGCCAGTATCCACTTTTCAACGTCGATATCAGTGCCTCCAGACAACAAAGGTCGAGAATGAGGACTTTATCAGTTACTCCTGCAAAGTTAATCGAGCGTGCGTCGACTTTAAGCTGCAGCAGCTAAAGGAGGAGCAGTTTAAATGCCTGATATTCGTGTGTGGGCTCAAGTTCTCTAAGGACTCAGACATCCGGATGCGCCTACTGTCGAAGATCAACGAAGCGAACGACACAACACTGGAGAAAGTAGTCGAGAAGTGCAAAAGCCTCATAAATCTGAAGCAAGATACGGTGCTCATCGGGGGTCAATCTTCGACATCCACTGTCGCCGCTACAAACGCCTACAGACCCCGTTCTCCGAACAATCGCCAGAAGGAAAACATGAACAACAAAAACAAAAGGGATGCTCCGAAAACGCCTTGCCGGTGTTGTGGCGGTATGCATGTCTCCAGTCAATGCAATTTCAAGGAACATAAGTGCCGGGACTGTGGTCGAACGGGCCACAAGGAAGGCTACTGTGGGTGCTTCAAGCAGCGTCCGAAGTTAAACAGTGGGAAGCAGCAGTACAAATCAAGGCACTCAAAAAAGATCGTGGTAGTAAAGGACGTGAAACGAAGCCGGCGGTACGTGGAAACAAACATCAACGGAGTGCCAGTCAACCTTCAACTGGATTCCGGCTCTGACATAACCAAGCAAAATTGAATCAAGGTCGGGGCTCCCCAGACGTCACCGCCCGACTGTCAAGTGCTGACAGCTTCCGGTAGCAGGCTCGCTATCGATGCAATGTTTCGAGCCTCCATCACCATCGGCGATACACAACGGGAAGGTACATGTTACGTTTGTAATGCTAACCTTTCCTTGGATGTTTTAGGCTCAGACTTGTTGGACGAGTTTGGCCTGTGGGACGTTCCGTTTTCGTCCTTCTGCAAGCTGGTCGGTGCCAAACAAGAAGACCAGCAGATTTCCGAGCTGAGGGCAATGTTTTCAGACGTTTTCACGGAACGCATGGGCCTCTGTAAAAAAACGCAAGTACATTTCACGCTCAAGGAGGATGTCCGACCGGTATTTAAGCCTAAGCGACCGGTATCGTACGGAATGGAAGCGGTCGTCGAAGACAAACTGAAGCGCCTGGAAGACCTGGGTATTATCACACCGGTTACGTATGCAGATTGGGCAGCACCGATTGTAGTAGTACGTAAGCCGGACCGATCCGTCCGCATATGTGCCGACTTCTCCACCGGGTTGAACAGCGTACTGGAGTCGCACAACTTTCCTCTACCACTTCCGGAGGACATTTTCAATCGAATGGCAAACTGCACCGTGCCATATCGATCTATCCAACGCTTACCTACAAGTCCCAATTGACAAGGAAAGTCGCAAGTTGATCAACATCAACGCACACAAGAGACTGTACCAATTCAATCGACTTTCACCCGGAATCAAGAGCGCACCGGGAGCGTTCCAACAAATCATGGACACGATGCTGGCCGGAATCGAATGTACTTCATCGTACCTCGATGACATCCTGGTCGGTGGTCGAAATATGGAGGAACACAGACGGAATCTTCATCTAGTTTTGCAGCGCATCCAGGAGTATGGATTCTCGTTGAAGTTCGAGAAGTGCCGATTCTTCATGCGTCAGGTAAAGTACCTGGGTCTACTTCTGGATTCCAAGGGCATCCGCCCCGATCCGGATAAGGTAAAAGTGATAGTCAACATGCCCCCGCCACATGACGTCCCAACACTGAGATCATAGTTAGGTGCAATTAATTATTATGGCAAATACATCCGGGATATGCGAAAACTTCGCCAGCCGCTAGACGAGCTCCTCAAGGAGGGAGTCAGCTTCCAATGGACAGATACGTGTCAACGCTCTTTCGATCGGTTCAAGGACATCTTGCAGTCACCCTTCTTGCTGACTCACTATAATCCTCGCCTTACGATGGTGGTGTCAGCGGACGCATCGAATGTGGGCATCGGCGCTCGCATTGCTCATCGGTTCCCAGATGGATCGGAAAAGGCAGTATACCATGCATCCCGAAGCTTGACCTCAGCCGAATCCCGCTACAGTCAGATCGAGAAAGAGGCATTGGGCCTCGTATATGCCGTTACTAAGTTTCATAGAATGATCTACGGCAGACAGTTCATTCTGGAGACGGACCTCAAGCCCCTTTTGGCTATTTTCGGGTCAAAACGAGGGATTCCATCGTACACCGCAAACCGCCTGCAGAGTAGACCTGTGCGCCGATCTATTTTGAATCGGCGGCGGCGTACATGGTATTTTCATACGGCGGCGGCGGCGGCGTGGATCGGCGTGGGCATAAATTATCCCCTCAGCATTTCGTCATGCTTATCCCTTTTAACTGTTTGACTTTTACGTGCAATGTTAAGACTAAAGGATCACTCCAAGTCTTATATTTTGATAAAAAAAAAACCGGTTATCCAAAGTGTTATATGACTCAAGTCGATGTACAAATATATGAGACTTAACATTATAGAATTGGTTCATCACAAGTCGACGGGGAATTCTTGGTGCTGGGTGAATATTAAGACGAACTATTGGTTCCACAAAGTGACGGTTATTCCAAGAGTCGAAGTGACATTCATCACTTGGTGAAGTGAGAAAAGTCACCTGCAGTGTCATGACTCTCTATTTGATTTGCCCAGGAGAGTAACGTCACTGCAGGTGGCTTTTCTCACCTCACCCAGAGACAAAACTTACTTCGACTCTCACTAACCATCATGTGGATGATTTTCGTCTTGCTGAATCATTAAAAAATGGAAATTAATATCCACAAAAATTTCCTTTTTAGAAATAATCTCTCATATGCGTAACTGTGATGTTTGACTGGATGAGAGTACGGCACTAGCTGACATAAAAGATTGATAATGAGGTGGGTAATCTGTGACTCCAGTTCAATTCTATTTTAACAACGATGTCGGGCCTGTTGAAAACACAGACCGGTTGAAACTCCATTGCCAAATACCTCTTCCAGCACAGAAGTTAGTTCCGACTTTTAACTGTGTCTATATTAATTTCTGTTTCGGAACTACGAATTTCGAACACCTACAGGTTTCCTAAGACAGAACTTTCTACAAGCCCCAATGCAAGCGGTTCCGTTTATGTATTTATTTCAATTTACCTCAAGGTGTGCAAACTTGTGGTGTTAGTTGAAATGCTTCAATTACTTGGAAAAAACTTATTTGAAACTGGGATTTTCTACAGCATCTCTCTTGCTAGCCTTCATATGCTTTAGTGCACAAAATTCAATTATAGAAATACAACTTTTTGAGGGTGACTTAAGCAACGTGTAAGAAACATTTGTTAACAATTTGTTACAATATTTGTTTACGTAGCTAGAATACTATAAAAAATAATCAAAGGGATGGACTACTTCCGCTCAAAGTTGTCTCTGCCTTTTCAATTTACCCTTAATGATCGTAAGGCAGTAACACAATCCGTCATCGAGTGCAGTCGCATTTTTAACGACCTCCGTATTAAATTTTTACAATATTTTTTTTACGCCGCGCGCGAGACCCGAAAAAGTTAAAGTCATCATTATGAATTGCAGTGTTACGTCGTGCAATATCAGTAACGATCGCTTCATGTGGAAGTGTGAATTTTGCGACAAGTGTTATCACGCGGCTTGCATAGGTGTTCAACGGCATCAGGAGCAGTTATTATCATTGTACATGATACCCCTTTGCTCCGATTTCCAACATCATCTAAAAACAGGAATCGACACACGCAAAGTGCTTTGCCAACAGGAGCAGATTATGGATTCAATTAAATCTCAAACGGATGCCAATCTTCAAGTAGCTGCTGACTCTCAAAGTGCTCAAAAGCTTAGTACAATAGATGTGTTGTTCGATAATATTGAGGTCCAACTAAAGAATCGGTGACGAATGTAAACGAAAATACATCGTCGACAGTTGAAAACGCTGTGTCGTCAATATCGCGCGATTTCGAGCATATCTCGGTCAATAAGTCCGATGAGCTCGTGGCTATAGAAAACCATTTAACATCGCTGTTAAATATTTCAATGGGAAACCACGAGAAGTCGCATTGCAGAGTACGTGAAGGATCTTACGAATGATTTGACCAGAGAACTGAAAAAATCTGCAATGAAGTCCAGACCTTGAGCGGCGTAACCATTGACATGGCGCGCTCATTGTAATTAACACATGCTAACGCATCTGTTCAAACGCGTGATGCTTTGAATGAAGTAAAAATATAGCCAATACAGTTGGTGATATTTTTAATGAAGTAAAACCGCTTGCTAGTGCAACTAACACTTTGGACAGCAATATTAACGCTGTCTCGTTGAGCACCAGCAGTGTCACCTCCCAGCCTTATGAACGAATTAATACAGCTGATCGTGACGCACAGGTAGAAAATGAACTCCAAGAAGGATGGCGCACACTAGGGTCGAAACGAATTTGGCGCCCTAACTGGACTGAATATGACTTACGAAGGCAACGTCATGTTCAGCAGCAGAAGGCCAGAGATAAGGCAATAAAGCGAAGGAAAGCAAATAAAAAACAATGGAACAGGAGCACCAATGGTTTCAACAGACATCTTCAACAAGGATTTTCGGGACGTCAACAAACTAGCTCCAGGAACAATATCAACAACAACATCTGCAGCGGCAACAACACAAATTACACTAATCGTATCGGTCATCAAACTAGTCACCCAGCAGTTCTTCCAATGGATAGGGATCTACTTGCAGCAGCAAAGGTGGCATTTTCCAGGCCCCCTTCGGCTGAAACCCCGCGTTGGATCGGATTTCAACGTGGTGAGACATTAAACCAATACCCGATAGATCATCAGCTACCGCAACCGCATCCAAGCTCATATTACCCCACCGCCTCCAGGGAAACTCTTTAACATCGTGCGAAACGTGTGCACAAAGGCATTCATTTTTTCGTCCAAATTAACGCTCTCTGCAGAGGAAGTACCTGACGATTTTATGGATTTGACGAGCACTCAACATGGAGGAAGAGGAGGTAATTAGTTTAAATAGTTTAGATAGGTCGCATAAATTACAGCACGATAACAACACAGTGTAAAGAGGTACAGTATATGTCAGAACTTTAATAAGATAATAGCGCCGTTAAAGTTAATGAAATTTATAAGCAGGTGGCTGCATGTAGCTCTGTGATTTTAGGAACTGAAACGAGTCGGATTAGCGTTATACAATGAAGAAGCTGTCAGTGATCGATTCAATGTTGGTAGGATGATCGCGATAATTTTATCTAATAAAAAATGTGGTGGAGTGTGTTCTTGTAGCAGTTAGTGTTGATTTACATTGCAAACAAATTGAATCTTGCAAATGTAAAGAATTCGACCATGTTTAGTCAAATGTCTTGATCGGAGAACAAGTTCATACTTTTGTAGCAGTATATTTTCCTCCAGAATATGCGAGAAAGATTCTGTATGAACTATTTTTTAGTATTGTAGTAATATCATTTCAGTTTGACCTGAAACAAATGTTCACATATATGGTGATTTTAACCAGAGGGCAGCTAACTATTATTGACAATGAAAATGAGTCCCTTTTGATACCACGTGTGGAAATGAAAGCCCGCACTCATTTGACGAAAGTTCTGAATCGGGCCTCAATCAGGTAAATCACGTGAAAATCAGAATAATTGCCACTTAGATTTAATGTTCACTAATATGACCGACGACTTTGCGCATCAGAGTCACCTGACTCTCTTTGAAAACGAAGGTCCCACACCGTAACGAATCTATATCCGTGCTACGATAAAACCACAATGAAAGATAATATCTATCCGAACCATACTATGATTTTAGTAGGCTAATTATTGCACTATCAAAGAAAACTTGAATAGTATTGACTGGCAAACTGTAATTTCCACGTGATCATGCTGTAGAGTCCAGCAGTGGATGCCGTTCTACCAAATTTTGTATGATATTTTAGAACAAACAGTGCCCATGAAACAAAGAGAAAATCTAGTCTCAAATCACCAGTGTGTATAACAGACTTACATTAATCCAAAAACAGAGAACAAAAGCTCATGAGTATACAAGAGAAATAAAACTGATGAAAATCTATCACTTTATCTGGCCATATGCGATCAACTGAGATTAAAATTAAAAAATGCATATGAAGAGCATAATACGCAGGTAGAGAATAATATTAAGTCAGACC
>JASCZW010015414.1:0-20599 GCA_034211315.2 Aedes japonicus | reverse complement strand
ATTCGAATGTATTATGAATGATCTTCATTCAGTTCATTACAAGACTGTACAAGTTAAATCAAAAATCAAAATCATGATGATATAATGATAATGAAATACTATCATCTATTGTAGCAAGGTAACTTTTCATAGCAGTGGAATAATCTGTAAAACGATTTGATTAGGATTCTATTGCTGTTTGTGGTCATCAAGATTCTGTATCAAGGGCAAAAAACGTTTGGATGGGACCGATACACTTACGCGAAACCCACGACTACAAGGAAGAGAATCTCCTTCTAAAAGCAAGTTCACACCCACAGCATTAGAATCGAGCCCTCGATTGACAGAATAAACCCAATAGATGAGGTCAAAAAGCCGCCCTCGGTCCGCGAAATATGACCAATACGGAGGAGGTAGTCCCATGCTCCCTATCCAAATTGTTTCACTTGGGTGCCCTGATGGTCCCTCTTCTTCCCCGTTAGGTCGTGGATATTTAGTATATTTTGTAGTGGTCATTTGATTGCTTACCTTGTGTTAGAAAATTTTGCTGAAAGTAAAATTGGTTAGGGCTACCATTCTTTACTTATTGCTCTGTGTCGTCTCGGTGTTTCAGTTGGTCCGTGTATCCGTGGGCTACCCCTACCTTTTGAAGAGTTGACTTTAGGATGTTTGGTATTTCTCGCGGTCATAGGATAGGGAAGAGAACAAAAAGGCTCCAGTGATTGGTAACGCGCTATGTGAATGTGAGATTTTCATGGTGATATTCTCACAACGGCCGTTCAGAATGGTTCGACGGATGCATATGAGAGATCATTCCCGATGAGTACAAGTTTACTCAATTCCATCATGTTTGGTTATAGAAGATAATGCCTTGTTCAGACTAGATGTTATTACGGTTGTCAAATAATTTCAACTAGAAATTCGTCATCAAGATTGGCTTATAACATGTTATAACTGCTCAGTCTGGCCAGCGTTTAAGACACATTTTATCACGTGCTACATTTAGGTAAAGATTTTATGGTCAAAGATCCCCCATCGCATCTTCAAGTGATCATTACAAGCTGTCCATTTGGTTCAGGCACTTTTGAACGTTTATGGGGTAGCCGATTCACACATGAAATCTGCTGCGACCGACTCGACAGAACGCGCCCATACCCCTTTCTGAACCGAAGGGTAGGGTAAATCAAAAATCAAAATATTGAACGGATCCAAACGCAATTTCCAACTCCTCTGTCATCTCTCTTATGGGCAATTAAGGCTCTATGGTCATCCATTCTTTGATTTTGTTGATGTTTTCGTCGGTTTTCGTTGTCGATGGCCTACCCCTTTGCTCATTATCGTTCACGGACTCACAGCTATTTCTGAAACGTTCGTGCCACTGATAAACAACTGTTTACAAAGTATCGTTGTCGAAATAATATTCTAACATTTGCAATGTCGTTGCACTACCCTTGAAACCCTTTCTAACACAAAACTTAATACAAACCGGTTGTTGCAAATTCAATTCCATTTTGAAAATTGCTCAAAATCGAGTTATACAATTGCAGAATTACTCAAGGTGGTACATACATATCAAAAACAGAAACTTTGCGCAACATATGATTCTATTGAGCCTGTGCATAAAAGTTAGCTGAAGAAAAAGAATGTCATGCTCAGATGTTTTCTAATTCAAACTTTATAATAGTTAATTGGCTCATTTTATCTAGAGGTCGGCCTCATATTTTAGTATCAACCAATAAAGTGCAAATATCAAGACATTAGCGCTTGCTGAGAAGACAGATGTGATATATCTTCTTCGCAATGACACACTGCCCTTCCATAATTTCACATGAATCGAAATCCTCTGACTTCAGGACCTGTCATTAGTAACTACGCAACGCTGGGCCGTTGTTTGCGGAATCAGGATCAATACTTCCATTTTGCCAAAAAGTCCCTTATCAGACCCATCACAATAACTGACCCCACAATGAGCCACCGCCAAGTGCCGAGCAATGTTTAAGATCATTATAAATGGGACAATCGATGCAAGTCAAGGACAAACATATGTACATTGAACATACCGTACCAGAGGTACAATGATGTCTCTTCTTGTACGGTGGATTTTACCATCTGTTGACCTTATTTGCTTTGCTGTCTTCCACCTAATATCGCGAATTTTATTTTCGTCCTTAACTAAAGGGTGTTCCGATCAAAATTTGGACAAACAGTAATGTGTGTGAGTCGATCAAAGTTTTTTAATTAATAAGTCAAATTCTTTTTCTTTTTCAAGTTCAGTTAATACAGAATACAGGAGAAATGTCCAGCTAAGCTTCCGTTATACCGAATTCAAATTGTTCTTTCGTTTAACACCTGCCATAAGATTTTGTTCAGTCTCCTTGTCCACTTTAATCGCCGCAGAACGCCAGTTTGCTTTGAGCTGTCTCTTTCCCACAACAGCTTTGTGAGTCTTCTTAAGATTCCGCTTGACGATGGCCCAATATTGTTCGACTGAGTGGAGCTCTGGCGTGTTGGGAGGGCATCACTAGATCGTTGTTGACAGCATACCACTCCATGGCCTTTTTTCCTTAATGGCAAGATGCCAAATCCGGCAATAATCGAACAGAACAATTGTATCACTTCAGGAAAGACAGTAGACAACGTTGCTCTTCAAGCCACAGGTGCAGATGGCCTGTCACACTAGATAGTTCTTCGTGAACTTTGACAGTTTAATCAGCTTAATTGGTTGCAGAAACGCCGAAAAATCATAAACCAGCCACCGCACTACTAGGGACCTGACTGTAAGTATGATTTTGACTCTGAAAAGACATTCATCTGCTGGGGTCGTCATTTCCCACCCGTACGAGAGCTACTCACACCTACTCACGCGTCGGGACTGCTGATACCGGATCTCTTCTTTTGTCAACGCCATGAATAGGCTTGACTCTCGCTTCTCTGCCTGCCACATCTTGATCTGTACCCTGGCTTCTACATTATCATCAGTGGTAAGAAGGGTGCCTCTTGGTTTTTACCATCTTTTTCTGCGGTTCCCGGAATCGAAATGGAGTATGTAGGTTGGTACATAAACAGCAATTTCGAGAATGAAGAGGATTTTTATCTTGGTCCTTCTGAAGTGTGCTTCGAGTTCTATTTTTTTCCGTTCCTTGTGGCGATTTGACAACTTGAATGGCAATGTGGGATTTTATTCCGTTGTTCTGTTTCGTGATGTTGTGGTTGATGTGAGTGCGTCGGTAGAAAAAAATGTGCACACATACGATAATATGTATACATTGAATGGTTGTAGCTTTTTGCTTTAGAGACGATACCTTCTTGGTTGGAGTTTTCCTCACGCGTTTGTATACAAACGTATTAAAATAGAATATGTTCAACGGAGCGGTGGGAGCAGTGAGGGATTTTCTGCTCATGCGAGGATCAAAGTGTATCTTGTCGTGAAACGCCATTATTCACATCGAGCGGAAAATTGAAATGTGTTCTTGAATCTTCTTTTCGGCATTTTAAGCTTACTGCATACATAGCATATTGGCTTTCAGTCGGATCAGGAGCACTTCTATGGTTATTGAATGAGAGCTTTCTATTCTGACAACACAGTTGGGAAAGGAATGAGCCATAAGCTGAGGCATCTGCTATGGAGCTAATAACAAAATAGTTTATTTCATACACAACTTCTCAAAAATCTATAGCAACTGTGTAAACTCGCAAGCCACAAAAGGCTGATAAGCGTAAAAGAAAAGTTTTATTTTTCGTACAAAAAAGAGTGAAAAAGTTAGTCCACAGTGAGATCTGGCAAAGCTAGTTAAAAATCACTTCGTCGGTTGTGCAATTGTAGTGGGCAAAGCATGCTGTGTGATGGCACCATATGACGAATTTCACGCCAACTCGTCTTCGTGGTTGGCAGCTCCTCTCAGAATCCAAAGAAGCTTTTGTGGGTGTGAAGACTTTGTCTTTTTCAAAATTTATCTAGACTACCATTTGAAAAGGGCTTAAGTGTGTTGATCGATTTTTTTTAAATCAACATAACTCAAAAAGGACAAGACTTACAGTGATATATTGGTGACTTTTAGAAAATTGTCTGAAGTTTTATCACTTAAAAAATCGTCACGTTGTTTCCACGTGAAACGCACGTAATATTCGTCCACTGCCAAATCCAGTTAAAAGCACATGGAATTCACGTAAGAGCTACGTGATTTCCACGTAACTCCATATTCTACGTGAAAATTACATAAATGATACGAAATTCTTCGCGTACAATTCACCTGATTTTACTGAAGATGATTTGCTTACGTGTTCAGGTGAAATTTACGTAAAATTTCACGTGGAAATAACGTGGCGATTTTTTGGAGTGTATGAAAAAATAGTTAAGTCAATTCTTACACGCTAAAAAATGTATTTTCTATTAGCATTAGTCTATTAGCAAAAAATTGGTATCATATAATTCGACGAATTTTTTTTAATGAAGGCAATATAATTGTCTTTAATTTAGCTATGCATCGCAATATGGGCACTTTGGAGGATAAAAAGTTTTTCTAACAACAACTTTTTCGTGTCCTCTTTTGACGTGTCCTCTTTTGAAGTGTATCAAGCAAACACGTCTAGTTATAGTCTTCAACACCCCAATAAAATCAAATAAAAATTAGCAAACATAAAGAACTGAATGTATTGAACATCTTTGCAGAGTCAGAAACAATAAACTTCCCTTTACATCAGTGAAACAGAACCAAAAATTGACGTTGAAGTAAGATTAATTCATAACTGCTTGTTCGCATGTTCTTATTTTTAGGAGCGGGTGTCATATATCTTTGGGTTGTGGCGAGAAGAAAGTCAAGATTTGTTACAGTTCGTGTAAGATGTATGGGATATAGGTGGGGGTGGGGGGAGGAGGGTTGTATGGGATAAATTTAGAAGAATAGCGGACGTCATATTAAATTGATATACATCAAGTCCTGTCAATTACGCAGTACTAACTACTTCCAGGACTTTACATCTCTTCTGGGGACATCCAAACCCCCTGAAGCCCCGATTTTAAGAACAGAAGCCCCCTCCTCCAGTGGGCTGTTCTCATTTGATGACATTGCCGAAGGTATCTTCAAGCACCTCGAAATTTCTGACCCTCTCAAAAGCATTGTTTTGGCAATGCATCAAGTCCTGTCAAGTGAAAACTTTTTTGAAGCAATTGACAGTAAAGTGGCCCCTTTTTTGCAGCTATCATTTCCTTCGATAGATAATTTTTCAAAAGAGGTCGGGGATTTGATCACTGTTCTGCTGTGGAATTGTTGAAGTCTTATCCCTAAATTAGAATCTTTTCGCTCTTTGTGAAACATGGCTCTCTTCCGAAATCGATCTTCCGTTCCATGATTTCAATATTATTCGTCTTGATCGCGAAGATTCACGTGGAGGAGGAGTACTTTTGGGGATCAAAATGTGCTACTCCTTCTATAGAGTGAATTTTCCTCAAACTCCAGGTATTGAAGTTGTCGCATGTCAGGCTGTTATTAAAAATAAAAGCCTTTGCCTTGCTTCTATGTATATTCCTCCTAAAGCCTCAATAAACCAAAAACAACTTTCAGATATTTATTCGGTTCTTTCTGCTCCGCGGTTGATCATGGGAGATTTTAACTGTACGAGAACTGTACGATGACAACCGGTCTTCCCTGGTATATGACCTCTGTGACAACTTCAATATGACAGTTCTTAACAATGAAGCAGTAACACGTTTGGCTGGTCCATCTTCAGTTGGCAGTACATTAGACCTCTCACTTTGTTCGAATTCATTTTCGTTGGATTGCACATGGAATGTGACTCAACATCTCCACGGTAGCGATCATTTGCCCATGAAAATTTCGATTGCCACTGGGTTCAATCCATCAGAATCCATCAACGGCTCGTATGATCTTAACCGTCACATCGATTGGACAAAGTTTAGGACAGCACTAGATGAAGCCATGACGACGGTAGAAAGGCTTTCACCGCTGGAGGAATATAACTTCCTCTCCAATCTGATCTTAGACAGCGCGCTTCAAGCTCAAACTCGACCAGTTCCAGGGACGTCATTCAACAGGAAACCTCCTTCTCCATGGTGGGATCAGCAATGCACCGAGGTTTACCGTAAAAATCCGACTCGTTTAAAGTCCGTAGACGTGGAACACCTGAGAACTTCGAAGTATACACAGCGTAACCGAACTACAAACAACGAGATTGAAGAGTACTCGGACCAATGGATCCTCAAGTTCGTACGAAAAGTTTGTGCTGATTCTGTGCCGGCACGGATCATTCCTCGCGAAACCAAGAATCCGATAGATGAGATCAGTCAACCTTTTTTAATGAAAGAACTCTCTCTCTCTCTCGCGCTCCTTTCGTGTGGCAATACGGCTCCAAGAGCTGATAGAATCAAATTCAACTTGCTTAAGAACCTTCCAGACGTCATGAAGAGGCGCATGTAGAACTTTTTTAATCAGTTTCTGGAGCTCAACATTGTACTGGATGATTGGAGACGGGTGAGAGTTATTGCCATTCAAAAATAACAGAATACCTTGGACAATTTGTCTACTTGGGTTCGAGAGCTAGGTATCGAATTTTTTACTGAAGAAACTGAGTTGGTAGTTTTTTCTAGGAGCGTAACCCAGCACAACCGAAGCTTCAAATTTGGGGTACACCGATAACTCATTCCATGTAATTTAAATATCTTGGGGTCTGGTTCGATTCAAAGTGCACCCGGAGATCTCACATTGAGTATCTGAAGTGAAAATGCCAGCCAAGGATCAACTTTCTCTGCATAATTACCGGGACCTGGTGGGGAGCGCATCCGCAAGATCTTCTAACGTTGTACCGGTCAACGATTTTGTCGATTATAGAATACGGTAGTTTTTGTTTTCAGTCAGCGGCTCGGTCGCCCTTCATCAAACTGGAACGTATTCAGTATCGGTGTCTTTGTATCGCGTTAGGCTGCACTCGACTCACACTATGAGTCTTGAAGTGCTGGCTGGCATGTTGCCACTCTCGGATCGGTTTACAGAATTATCTCTCCGGCTCCTCACCAGGTGTGAAGTTATGAACCCTCAAGTAATCGGAAACTTTGAGAAGCTTCTTGAGTTGAACCCTCAAACTCGCTTCATGGCGTTGTACCATTTGTACATAACACAGGATGTCAGCCCTTCCCGAATATTCCCAATCGTGTTTGCTTCTTCGATTTCGGAAATTTAGTTCATTTTGATTTATCCATGAAGCAGGAGCTTCATGGAATACCTGAGCACCATCGCCCCATGATTGCTCCTGTGATATTTGCTGCAAAGTTTGGCCAAGTTGATTCCACTAAATCGTTCTTCACTGACGGATCCTTGATAGAGGAGTCAGCAGGCTTTGGAATATTTAATGAAATATATAGCGCCAATCGTAAACTTCAAGCACCTTGTTCCGTATATGTCGCTGAATTAGCGGCAATACACTTTACGCTAGAAATTGTTGCCTCACTAGCACCGGATCAGTACTTCATTTTCACGGATAGTCTCAGTTCTTTAGAGGCTATTCGCTCCTTGAGGCCGGTAAATCATTCCTCGTATTTTCTCATGAAAATACAGGATCTTCTAAGTGCTTTATCTTCGCGTTATTTTATCATAACCTTTGTATGGGTCCCATCTCATTGTTCAATTCTGGGCAATGAGAAAGCGGACTCGCTTGCAAATGTGGGCGCTATGGAAGGCGATATTTATGCTCGACAAATCGTCTTCAATGAATGTTTTGCTAATTTTCGTCAACAGTCACTCGTCAGCTGGCAGTATAAATGGAGTGAAGGAGATTTGGGGCGATGGCGACATTCTATCATCCCAAAGGTGTCGAAGAAATCTTAGTTTGGAGGTATGGATGTGGGTCGAGACTTCATTCGTGTGATGTATCGCCTCATGTCTAATCATTATTCTTTGAAGGCTCATTTATACCATGTTAGACTGAGCGACAGCAATCTTTGTGAATGTGGGCAAGGTTAAAAGGACGCAAATCACATTGTTTGGTCATGTGCTGAGCATCGTGGAGTCAGATCTGAGCTTTATGATTCCCTTCAGGCTCGAGGTAGACAACTCAATGTACCGGTTCGAGATATTTTGGCTCTACGTGATCTGGAGTACATGAAACTCATTTATGTGTTTTTGACTAACATTAGCCTTAGATTGTAGTTAGTTTAACCTGTGTGTTCACTATAAGTTTTTTTCTTATAAGTGATTGTGTGTTTTTTTTCTTTCTCAAAAAATGTTCAAGTCAAAAACAATTCATAAGTTGTATAGTTATAAGTGTTTAGCCAAATCCGAATTTAAAATAAACATGCTCTGTAAAATACAATTTAAATTCCCATCCGTTCAATTGTTGTTCCCATTAACCTCGAGACGGCCGCGATTAATCGGTTCTATCCCTTTAACGTTTGTTATAAGATAATTGATGTATATAAATGTGAAAACATGGCTCTGTAAAGTTGATGCAATTGAGCCTGTAGAAATAAATAATTTAAAAAAAAAATCCTGTCAAATTAAGAGCTCAAATTTGTTAAGACGTAATTCATGTCTATTTAAAAACGATTCAAATATGACGTTATATAAATTTTCAAAATATTGTTTTTGTCAATGAAAACTCATAGGTTTTTGCTAAGTGAGAGTCTTATTTGTTTATACATGTACATTTTCACGTATAAGTAATTAACATAGCTTCATTTTATAGATTTATGTTTGTCATACAAAGTGAATTTCTTCGGATTATCCTTTGAATCAGAAAACCTTTTAGCTGAAATTTGATTTTCTGGAATAGGTACAAAGCAATGAAAATGCTTTGTACCAGGTGTTGTCTTTACGTGGCTTTATAACTCCTCTAGTTCCTTTGACATTTCTTGACATTGAGCTTTTGTTTTCCAATTTATTGTTCTTCTTGGTAAATACTTCAAAAGAGCTTATAGTTGCTCTAGCATTATTCCAACGGTAACCCTGCTAGCCACTGCTGAAAAACAATATTTTCGTTGCCACCCCATTCTAATACTGATGAAAATTCTCTTCTCTCCTTCTGTCAAAATATATTTTTCACATGCACGGAAATATTTCTTTTTGTCGATCAAATTTTCCACAATTAATCATCATTTTATCTCATTCGGGTCATTCGAGTATGTAATCATAAATCCAGGATTATCATGAATTTAACACTTCCATGAATTTAACATTTTCATTAATAGGTACACATACATTATGTGTGCCTGTACTATCCAGAAGTATGCAATTTTAAGTGAGGACTAAATTTTAAGATGAGTTGGCGTGATGCACGGTAAAAATAAGACACATAAAAGTTGTTTCTAGGAACAATAAATTTCCTCAAAAGTATGGCGAACTTTTAAATAATTATGTTGCCTTAATAAAGAAAAAAAAATCTAAGATAGTTAATTGACATTATATATTAAAATATTTTTTTGTAGCGTGTAAGAATCGGTTT
Organism: Aedes japonicus; assembly: GCA_034211315.2. NCBI lineage: Eukaryota > Metazoa > Arthropoda > Insecta > Diptera > Culicidae > Aedes > Aedes japonicus. Next base: position 11,170 of record JASCZW010015414.1, on the reverse strand, counting down.
TTCTCATAAAATTTCAGATAATTTTCTAACAGGTACCAATACATCACTACTCCAATACTCAAGACCTACAAAAGTGTTGTCCTCTTTGAGTTATGTTGATTTTAAAAATATCGATCAATTAACTTAAGCCCTTTTCACATGGTAGTCTAGATAAATTTTGAAAAAACAAAATTTATTGAAGAGACATAATCTACACACCCACAGAGCTTCATTGGATTCTGAGAGGGTGCTGCCAACCACTGGATGAGCTGGCGTGAAATTCGTCCATAGCAAAGTTTACTGCTCGATCATGAATGCTGGGGCTTCACTTTTTGCATAGCTTTCGGGCGTAGACTGGTTAAAATGGCTTGCTGCACGACTTGTGTGAGTAGCTCTAATTTGAGTTGAATAAAACTCATTCGTATAAAAAATACTGGTTACTTATTAAGTGGCTTCGCAGACATTACCACGGTTGGGTTGAATGCAGGCACAACATGTTGCATTCAAATTAAAAAAAAACTTAGCAAGATAGAAAGTTTGAGTCAAAGTGAGAGATGTAGAACACGTTCAAAGCCATATATTTGTTCTATCAACCACTGCTGTTTTTTTTTTCTTCTAAAAACATGGAAAAAAAACCCTTAAAAAATGAGAAGTTTAAAACATGTTTATCCCTAAGACACTAAATTACAACAACTCAACATTTATATAAAAAATTTAAGTAGAAAACTTTCTGAGCTTTCGAATGAAGAAAATATAATCTTGCTAAATATCATATTGAGTTACAGCCAACTTAAGACTGACACGTACCAAAAAAATAAAAGTTCAATAACTCCGTAAACTATGAGCTTTCTCTTTGTGCGTATAACATTTTTTTTTCTTCAAATATCATCCCCTATCGCCCCTGATATTGGCACTAAGGAACCGAACACCGTATATAATGTATTTTACAGCAAAGTTAACAAAATACATACATGACCAGAATATATTCGTTCCCGTACACTGATAGAAAAGTAGATAATATATTTGTGTCCGACACATAATTTTTTGCAATGTGATCAACAAATGATAGCTATTTTTAACCACTCATACTTCCTATGTGTACACAACACCACTTATACTTTTCATTTGTCAAATATGTGTTTCTCAGTGGGCTCTGTTTATGTGTGAACAAATCAGTCTTATGTGGCACTTTCCACGGATATGAACAAAGTTGGTTAAATTCGGTGCATTTACCCTAGTTGAATAAGTTGAAACATTTTTTTATGTGGAATAGACCAAATCACCGTAACTCCGCCCATCAGATTTGACAGATACTGGTGCCCTTGTGTTCAGAAATTCGTGTGTGACAAACAAGGACGGGTGACACGACGGCTGTTGCTATCTCTTATACCCTGTTATCCATCCTTGTTTTTCACACAGGAATTTCTGAACACAAGGGCACCAGTATCTGTCAAATTTGAGGTGTGACGTCACTGTGATCTACTCTATACAAAACAGACATACACACTCAGCTTATTTTCCAGAAATCTGTAAAATATTACCGAATTCTCAACAGCTGAACGTTCGGTAATCCGATTTTACGGATTTCGGTAAAATTTCATCGAAATCCGTAAAATCCGTAAATGTTGGAATTCGGTACAACTGTACATATTTCTGTAAAATAAATTGAAGTGTGTATAAAAAATTATTTATTATTTCATTATTCAAGCATGTAAGGACAGGTCAACCATGAACATTGATTACTTCATTAGATGATGCTGCATACAAACCTTCACGATACGGCTGGGAGAGATCATCCAGATTATCTGTATACATTATTTTAAATTCTTGAATATTCCTCATTCCTTATGAAATACGTTTCTACACAACCATTATAAAAGAGGCTAAAAGCCTCTATAAAGGCAAAAGGTCCTACATGAATTTTGTTCCAGTCTTCGACCTATAATACAAAACTTGTAACGTTTGTACAAATAGATCGAAAGCGAGTGCTGGCCCTAATTGCCAACTCCAAAATGCCACCAAATTCATCCAATCTGATCACTTTGTATTGGAAGACTTTGTGTTGCTTTGCTGACTTTGGTAGCCCTTATTTGGTAGACGTTGCGTTTGGTAGACGGGCCGTTTGGTAGATGGGCCGTTTGGTAGACCTCTCCTAGCTCTTCCAGACCAGCTTTTCCCGAGACAATACTTCACGGTGGAGCGTGGAATTTGATACTGCTTGCACGCCTGTTTTATCGGAACATGGCTTTGAATCGCTCGAATTCACTGTTGCACTTCAGATTCTGTGTAAGAATGCTTACATTTATTGATTTTTCCCATTTTGATTTCCACTTTAGACAATGTTCAACAACAATTTCCACAACAATTTCCACTTTAGACGGTGAGCATAAAATAAGTTCAGTTTGCTTACAAAAAAAAATGAGGGGTTGGAAATAGGCAACAAAGCACTTCCAATCAGTCGTATAATGGACCCTTAAAGTTTATACATTTTTTTACAATTTTTAATTGTTTTTATATCTGCATAGTAAAATTGAATATTAGTACTATGCATTAACGTGTTGAAAATGCCTATTTATTATCTACAATTTAGTCACATGATCAGTTTCCTTTTTTCTATCCTGTAACGAAAATTATTACAAATCACTGTACCATGCAGTGCTCAGGTAAAAATAATTAATAATGATGTTTTATGTGTGAAATTTGTGAGGAATCATATTCTAACCTTTGTTTTAGTGTTGATACTATGTGTTTTAACTGACAATGCTAAGGTTAAATACAATAATAACGAAATAATTGCAAATATATGGCAGGGTGTCCATTATACGCATTCAATCCCTATATCTGTGAATGAATGAAAAGTTATGTCGCTCAAGTTCAAGCAAGTCGCTCATGTTTAGGTTCAGAATTTCTTTGCCTCTTTATGTCTCTATATGTGTCAAAATATTTAAATTAAGAAAACGTACGTCATAGATGAAGCGTTTTGATGAAATGAACTCATAGTGATTGACAAAAATAAATCCCGATTGTATGTTAATCCTCACGGAACGAAGAAAATTTCCACCGAAAATCAATACTTCAACATTATTTATGCAATCATCAAACCATATCCGCAGCAGAACGCTGTCCAAGCCTATAATTACTGTCCAAGTCCAGCAACCGGTGTTCATTTTCCATCGTTCGTTTTCATTTCCATGGAATCGCCGCCCATCCCGTGCCCCATCCCTACTGCAGTCTCGTATCGGCCATCGGAGATACGTACGGCGCTGCCCTGCTCCTGCACATGTTGACCTCGACTATCAAGCTGACCCTGCTGGCGTACCAGGCAACCAAAATCGATGGACTCAACGTCTACGGTTTGACCGTGATCGGCTATCTGGTGTACGCGCTGGCCCAGGTGTTCCTGTTCTGCATTTTCGGCAACCGACTGATTGAAGAGGTAAGGCCTAATTGAGTTTTCGGAGCTCACAACTGAACTGAACTTGCAATTAAAACAATTTTCTCTTCTTTTTTTTCTCTCGAATTTTTGTTTTGTCACTTTATCGAAACCAGAGCTCGTCGGTGATGGAGGCGGCCTATTCGTGCCACTGGTACGACGGGTCCGAGGAGGCGAAAACTTTCGTGCAGATCGTTTGCCAACAGTGCCAGAAGGCGATGACCATTTCCGGGGCAAAGTTTTTCACCGTTTCGCTGGATCTGTTTGCATCGGTGAGTTCGGCTGCAACAGGGGGCTCCGATGAGGGGTGCGAAATAATGAAAACCAATCGATCGAAGTCGTAAAAAAAATGTTCACTTCAATTAATTAATCGTTCCGTTTTATCCATTTACGTTTTCTTTCTCAGGTTCTTGGAGCTGTCGTTACCTACTTCATGGTGTTGGTGCAATTGAAATAAGTTTTTACCATAATGTTGTTGGTACCTTTCGTTAGTTATTGATGAATCGAAATGGCAATACATGACATGACATCGTTTTTTTGTACTTAGCATTAATGAAAAAGTTGTCAAAAAAGAAAAAAAAGAAAACTAGACTAGAATTTGTACACTGCTGTGATGGGGAGTGTGAGGATATTGTTATTGAATATTTTAAGAAAATTTTACCTAGCTGAAATAGAGAATCTACATGACAGCACCAAATATTATTAGACAATGTTTCAATATTTACAATTGATGACCGAAAAATCGCCAAATAATATAATCAAAATCAGTGGGGTTGTGTACAAGGCAAGACCGTGAGCCTGACGTAGATTACTTGAAATCATTTGTTACGTTCTAGAGTCGTATGTACTTTCTTTGTGGATATTCATAAACCACGTAGACCTTTCTGGTGGGATGGGGGGGTTTGACCACAGTCTACGCTCCATACACAATTGTTTACAGATGCGTGAAATATCCCTTGTTCAATTGCAAACCAATGCAATGGGTGAACAGCGAAATTATTTGCAATCTTGCAAACAACATACCTGGATATTTAGCATAAATTTACCTGAAATTTCTAGTAAAATTTAATAGATTTTAATTTATTTTTTAAATTGTTGTTCAGAACATTAGCGAGAAATCAAAGTTGATAGTGCTCCTGAATTGACGTTTTTCAATTTTGCTCTATGATTTTTCCAGTGAAATAACATTTATGTTCCAAAACTTTGTTCCTTGTTCAAAATATGTGTTGCCGTAATTTTCTGACGATACGCAGTTCATGTCACCTTTGATATTCGCGGTATTTAAATTTCAACGGACAGTGAACATGCCGTCAATGAAAATCGCAAACCGGAATGTTAGTGTAAGTTGGGAAGTGTTTCTCTTTGTGGAATTTTTAATGATGTTGTTGTGACGAAAGGCAACAATGTCCATAGAAACAACAAAAATTCACAGTTCCACCTCCTCTGAGACGGTAACAGTCCGATTTAGTGTTTACGAAAGCGGGGTAGCAAGGGAAAATACATTTATCAGCCAGCATTGATCGTCAGCCTACCTCTGTTTACACAGATGCAACATTTTCCGAATCTCAAACTTGTGATTTGGACTTATCGCAATCCGTCAAGAAATAAGCCGAGAAGACTAAAAGCGGATGTGGGAGTGGCAGAAATTGTTTAAATCACCCGAATGCTTTGAAGGAAGCAGAACGCTAACCAGTCGGACCCCGCAAAGGGTTTTCGGAAAATTGATAGGTGGTAAATGCTTTCAAAAACTTGGCATGCCCCGCCAGTATCACACCTGATATCATTGCCTTTATATAAATGTTCTACTACAGGTCAGAGAAGTAATTGAGTAGTCAATGTGATGTGAGTTGACATGTGAGCAGTTGATCAATATAGTATTTCGGGATAAAACGTGGCTGCTTGTTTATCACATTCTAGACACACTTTCTATCTATGCCAAAAAATCAGTTCAATTCAAGCTTCAATTGAACTGAATTTCTGGTGGCAATTGGTTTGTAGGTATTATAGTTTTTCAAAGCATGCAGATCGCTTATTATGGTGTATTGTATCATTCTCCCAGTGCTATTGATCAGCGATTTTTTGCAATTTCGGAAAACTGGTATGGATTTTTTGTAGATTCTAGTAAACTAAACGTACTCGCTGGAGATTATTAAATCAATTATTGTGACAGTTATAATTCTAAACATATGAAACGAGTTTCTTTAATTCGAAACAATTAGATAATGAATATACGCGCATTTCAAATCACATTAATACTTTGATTGACCATGTGTACTCTGATTTTGAGTATTGTAATAAAGTCTTTTTTGAAAATAACCTATCATGAAACCATTATTTACATCGTTGAAGATAATAAAAGTGTTGACAGTGGTTAGGTGAAATATTGGTATTCGAAACAAAATTTTTAGGACTTGTCGAAATTAGTGTGAATTTTCAAACAAATACTAGTTCCCTGAAATGAAAATCATCAGTTGTGATTAACGTCTTAAAATATATATCAATAAACTAGTCAATTTAAAACTATAAATAGGGCAACGGGTAACGTTACAAACTAACTGTTCACATAGCTAAAATAACAATGATTTTACAAGAAAATCGTAGACTCAATGTTGAGGACATATTTTTTTGTATGTTCTCAACTATGACCTGTTGTATCGCATAACGTAGTAAAAACGTTATTATTGATATATTTCAAGTGGAAATGCATGAATTTGTGGATATTCAAGTGGCTCATCCAAACACAAACCGAAGGAACAAAATTATTTTGTAGTGAATTATAATGTTTTCATTGTAAAATGGCTGATAAATCATATATGAACATCACTTAAGTGTTTCGAGGCAGTTTTACTTAAGTTTGATTTGTAAAATTGTTTGTTGGGTAAAAAGAATCTAGCTGACAACGCTATGAATAAGAAAATCAGAAAAAAATCTCACATAGACAACATTTAATAATAGATCTATCGAATGGGACGAACTTGCATCCATGATTAGACCCAATTTGGTGCCTATAGACCGACATTAAATCCATATCCATTGAATGTTTCTGACTTTATAAAAAGATGTGTGTAACTTTTCGTGAAACATGCTACCAAATGTCTTATCAAACTTATCTTTGCAAGTGTCTTACTAGTGGAATCTCGCTTACAGCTTAAAAACTCTTTGAGTTATAATAAAAAATGTGATCGATGGTTACATAATAGGCTGAGTCAAGGGACACATACCCTATTTCCAGCATATTTGAACAAGAAGTTTTGCTTTTAATCAAAAAAATTTCAGTTATTAGCATGAGAATTTGATTTAAAATTGATTACATTTTTTGATACTATTTCAATAAATTTGCTTACAATAAATGATTTGCTATCAAGTTGTTCGCAGTGATAACAAAATTAGTTATTATTATGATATTCAACGAGTATTTTTTTGTTATTCATCCTGTTTTGGCTGGTGACTGTTTTGGATGTTTATTCAGCCTGAACGATAACATATTTAGTGATCAAAAAATGATAACCTGGTAATAGAACTAGTTATCAATTTGGTGCAATTCTTTGCTCGGTAATCGCGTAACCTTCAATGGCACATAAGAACAGTCAGAGCACATAATAGCGTGTAGATTTATTGAATATACCGTCCATTGATCAAGTACATAACCCAGAAGAAATAAAACAGCCGATTGATGTTAACTGCATTTTTGAAGGTTTACACCCAATAACGTTAGAGGATCTAAAATCTATTTGCTTTTCTTTGAACAAAATAGCAGGAGCAGATAACATTTATGCAAGAGTAGTACAAGAGTGCTTTTATATCATCGGAAAGAACCTGCTGGACCTATTTAGTGAATCGCTGCCAACTGCTTAAGGAAGCTTTAGTTATTCATTCAAAAAGTCACTGGAACGATTAAACCAACGAGTTTTGTCCTATTAATATGTTGCACACTTAAGAAAAAAATCTGGAACTAATTGTAAAAGGCCAACTGTTAACGTATTTAAATAGTAATAATTTGATTGCGCCAAAACAATCGGGATTTCGCGAAGGCCATTCTTGTAAAACAGCGTTAAAATTAGTGTTATCAAAATGAAAAGAAAACGTAGAGCGCAAAAATACGATTGATGGTGTTTTTGGATCTGAAACGCGGTTTTGAAACGATTTCTCGGCCCTTGTTGTTAGAAACAAGCGAGCGCCTTGGAAATTCGGTTTCTGCATACAGATGGTTCGAAAACTATTTGTCTGACAGAATTCAACAAACTGCTTTGAATGATTCTGTTTCAAGTCCTATGGAAAACAGCCTTGTCGTACTACAAGGGAGTGTATTAGGGCCCATTTTATTTATTGCATGTATTAATGACATGCGACGAGTCTTGTGATTTTGTGATATTTTGATACCGTGTTGTTCATTGCAGCTTAAAGCCTTGTGGAGGCCGTTTCACATCTAAATGCAGATTTACGTTCTCTAAGTAGATGTTTGAAGTACAAACAGTTGAAATTGAACATGAGAAGAACTAAATTCATGGTAATTTCACGGAATCGAGTTATTGAAGAGCTTTCTGTTTAAATTGATGATGAGACAATTGATGGCGTTCGAGAGATTAAATATCTTGGCGTGATTATTGATGATAGATTAAAATTTGACTATCACATTGACGATGTCATCAAGAAAATAGCCAAGAAGTACGGTATTCTCTGCCGATTGAAAAATGATTTAACTCTTACTAGTGAAATACAATTGTACAAATCAATCATCTCTCCTCACATTAAACTCTGCCCTTCAATGTTGTGTTTAGCCAATCAAACACAAATATTGAGATTACAGCGTTTGCAAAATAAGGTAATGCGTTTGGTTATTAGATGTTTTTGATTCACGTTATCCTGTTTTTGAAAGTAATTAACTGTTTACTACCTCGATATTTGTGTATCGAATCGGAAGAGGAAGTGATATTCATTGATATAGACTGTTCCGATAATTATAAATACACTAACAATTGAAAATCAATTCAAAATGCGTGCAGTATTCAATATTCAGTATTTTGGCTGCATCCTGGTGTTTACATCCAAATCAAACTGATGTTGTAATTGTTTTTTATTTTTGGAATGAAAGTATGGAAATGCGTGGTCTTTTTTACGGTCGCACATACGGTACACCATCAGTGGTCTTTCGATCAGAAAACTGGCTATGCAAGAAAATTTGAGCGTTAGAGCAGTTCAAACCATATTACAGAAGTATAAACAACACTGTTCGCTCGTAGGTTCCCCGAGACGGAGTAGAAAACCCGGTCCCGCTGACCCTACAATCGACAAGAAAGGTAAGAGAATATATCAAGCGTCAACTTTCAGTATCAGTCCGAGATGTGAACCAAAAACTAAGTACTTCGGCGACTTATGTTATGCGTGCCAAGGAGAAAATGGGCCTGCAGACTCGTCGGAAGCAGAATCAGTCAAAACGAAGCACCAAACAGGCTGAATCTGTGAAACCAAAGGTTCGAAAGCTGTATGACAAACTGCTGACCAAAAAATCGGGCTGCGTTTTCATGGACGATGAAATCTACATAAAACTCGATTATAAAACTCTACCGGAACCACAGTTTTATGCCTCACAGAAGGGAAAGGATGTTCTTGGATCAGTGAAAGTCAGTTACATCGGAAAATTCAGCATGAAGGTAATGTTGTGGCACGCAGGTAATGATGTGGAAAAAAATCTCGTCCATTCATTACGACAGACACAATGAATGGTCAAATCTTCGTGAACGAGTGTATGAAAACAATGGTTGCTACCCTTTTTTAAACAGAATATCCAGCCTACAATCTTTTGGCCTGATCTTGCTTTCTTTCATTACTCTAAATATGCACTAGAGTGGTACAAAAGGAACAATGTCGTATTTGTACCAAACGAGATGAATTCACCAAACTGCCCAGAGATTCGCCCTATCGAAACTTTCTGGGCTTTGACGAAGACGAAGCTGAGAAAACACATGATTGGGTTGAATGAACACCAGCGGATTGGGTTGGAAAATTTAAGAAAGATTGGCCAGAAGTGGTGACAATGATAGGAAAGAGCACTGTGCAGAAGCTTATGAGTTGTGTTAAGGGAAAAGTTAGAGAACTCGCCTACCATACGAAATATTATGCAAATTCAAATGAAGATGGGAAGAAAACATTGTTATTTGCTATTTCTGGGAATAAAATAATATAAAATCATAGTATGGTCTTTTTTATTTGAGAAAAAAAGTGTATTTATATTTGTCGGAACAGTCCATATAACACTAGAAACGTGGATGATGTTTAAACACCATAGTTTGTGTAAGGAGCGTCACAAAATTCCATGTTTTTTAGTAGTATAAATGTTTTCAATTCGATGCCTATACACATCAAACGTGCAGCAACACTAACAGATTTTAAAAGACAATGTATTTCACACATCAAAGCTGCCTTTGGAGCAGCTGCTCTGTTAACGTTTCGCTTTGTATCTTGACGATGTTATTACAATGGATATTTTGTATGGTTTATTGTTAAATGTTTTATATCTGTTGTGCGCAAAAAAAATTATATACTTTTCTCCTCGATAATGATGATGATGGAGTTTTTTTTTGTTATTGTAATTACAGTAGTATCTTTTTTTTTGTAGTCTACAAAACTCAGGTCTTACACGCGTAAACAAGTAAAGATGATTGTTTTGTACTTTGTAACCAAATTGAAAACTTATGCCGTTTGAGGAATACTTTGAACCAGTGAGCTGTCTGATTGATTGTCAAAGATGTCTTGAAAATGTGGTTGTTGGCCATAGTTTTTAACCTTGCGGGATTTTTAATTTTTCTCAATGTCCTGAGTTTTGTCGGCCTTTTTGATCACTGGATTATGCTGATGAAATCAGCGGCATTTCTTTTAATTTATAACTTTGCTGAACAGTGATGGAAAGTGACCCAGGTGCTTGCACATGTAAATGTAATCAGATCGGTTTGTTTTTATAAGTAAATCTGATTTAATTGATCTTCAATATTAAATTATCTTAGAGATGATTCGTCTAGCTCAAACTTTTGTGGGGATATGAGGCATCCTCTTAGTGCTGATCCAACTTTTGTTCCCACACGATGCAACTCCGTTATTGCTAGATCAGCTGCATTTACACAAAGAACCAACAGATGGTGTTTAGGACTAAAATACATCCTCAATGTGCAAAAACTGGTGATCCATTACAAAACAATACCGGCGCTGGCCGTGCCTGAATGCTGGACAAGTAGGAAATTGTAAGGAACGTGTTGACATGATACTCACTCTGAAGGAAGCCGAGAAATCCTCTGCACTTTCACGAGAAATCACTGGGATGATGGATAGTTAAGAGAAGGTTAGCAGTAGGGGTCGTTTTGTTAAACGATCACTGTGACTGAAAAGAGACAAGAATAACGAAAAACAAAACAAAATAAACAACTAAAACAGGATATTAGATATTGCCTTCTTGGTAGAAATAAGTTATTTGTGGCATGGAACGAAACAAAATTAAGAACAAAGATATAAGTAAACTCCTTGTAATCCCCGGATTTTTGAAAAACCCATCCTTATCTCTGAAAAGATACTAAGAGTTATTGTTGCGGGCTCTCGATGGTTGATTATAACTGTATGTTGGCCACTATTGGCTGAAATGAGCATTGAATGAGAATAGTGAGAACATTTAACTGAATAAATGACTATAATACTTATTTGTTGATTAAGTTGAAGCCTATTTGAACTATATTTTATGAATTCAGTCGGCTGTTCAACTTAATAGACCCT
>JASCZW010015413.1:0-20607 GCA_034211315.2 Aedes japonicus | reverse complement strand
CAGCTGAACAGTTCGATTTCGAATAATTTCATGTTCCGGTAATTTTTTACCAATACGGCAATTTCACCGAAATCCGGTAATCAGATTACCGAACGTTCAGCTGTTGAAAGTTCGGTAAAAAATTACCTTGCCTACTGCTCACCCGGGCCAGGTAGCCACCCAAATCTAGAAATATTTCAAATACGAAACCTAGGCAGAGAGACAATTTTGTTTCCTCCTGCCGGGCTATTTATGTTTAATTTGCTCCTCCCTTCTACTCATCTACTGTTTGGCTTGGAGTATTCAGGTTCCTATTCAATCTGACCGCTGTGCACGTAAGTAATACGAAAGCAATGATCCTATGATATTATGTATCACCCATCAAACATTACTAAAGGGCGAACACGAAATTATTGCGACACATTCAACAGGGCATAACTTTACCATTGGGTAAAAATCAACCAAATTTTGCACACTTTCTCATTGATGTGTATTGCTTTACATTGCCGTCAAACTCGAAGTCGTGTTTTTCGATTCAACGAAAATGGAGGTGAACCAACGCGAGTCGAGAGAACAAATTCTTTCCAAACACCTGGAATTTCCTGACCTGTCGCACCGGCAGTTGGGAAAACTGTTGAACATTCACCATTCAACCGTCTCCAGAGTGTTGAAGCGGTTCCAGGAGCGGTTGACGTTGGACCACGGCAAAGGAGCTGAAAAAAACCGGGACCGAGAACAAAAAGACGGAGGGAAAGGTGAAGCGGATGATTAAAGCAAATCCCAACGTCTCTGCCGTGATTTGGCTAAAAGATCGGCATGTCGCAGAGCCACGTCCAGAATGCAAAGAAGAGAGCTGGACTACATACATACAAGGTACAGAACTTCCCAAACCGCGATGAGCGGCAACAATCGACGGCTAAAACTGGGCACGGAAGCTCTCGCTGAGAAGATGCTGACAAAATATGCGCTGCTGTGTGATGGACGACGAAACGTATATAAAAGCCGATTTTAAGCAAATTCCGGGGTTGGAGTTTTTCACCGGCAAGAGCAAGTTCTATGTGGACGACAAATTTAAGAAGAAGAAAATGTCGTAAGTTCGCCTCCAAATATCTCATTTGGCAGGCCATCTGCTCTTGCGGACTGAGGAGTGAGCCTTCGTGACAAAGGGCACAGTAAATGGCGAGATCTACAAATCTGAGTGCTCGAGAAGCGCCTTTTGCCGTTCTTGCAGCAGCACGACGAAGCTCCGCTATTTTGGCCAGATTTGGCATCATGCCACTATTCTAGAAGTGCTCCTGAGTGGTATGAGGCCAACCTTCTGTCCATTTTGTTCCAAAGGACATGAACTGCCAAACCGTCCGGAGCTGCGCCCGGTGGAGCAGTACTGGGCAACGATGAAGCGGGAACTTCGGGAAGAGCAAGAAGACAGTCAAAGACGAGAAGGACATGTTAAGAAAATGAAAAAAAAACTGAGAAACTGGTACCGATGACACCGTAAAGACTTTGATGGAGGGTATCAAGCGAAATCCGTTCAATTTTACACCAAGGCTCCATCGATTAACTTTTCTTTGATTTTTGAAGTAAATATATGTATAAAACTATCCTAAAATTTTTTTTTGATTCTTAACATTATAAGAAAATTGGCATGACATTTTCGGTGTCGCAATAATTTCGTGTTCGCCCTTTATGAAGCATTATATGCACATTGAACGTCATCTGTGATGAACCATAGTATTTAAAATTTCTGAACGAAACCATTCAAACTTCTTTCACACTCAGCAATAATATTTCCTCGGTAAGCCCGTTACATAACAGCTTGTTGATTGTCCGGGAAAAAGATACGAAATGTTCATAATATGTCTCTGTAGTACATTTAAGCACACTGACCATAAATTAGCAGCCAGTTCTGCCATTCGTTGGCTTTCCAAGTTTTCTGTCTGGAAATCTTCCTTGGTACCTGGATACCTCAGCAAATGGGTTGATCGTGTTCAGCGCGTTGCTCGATGTCCTCACTGATCTTTATTTAGCACCCATGCCAGGGTGCTCAAACCACATCTTGCAGAGTTGTTTCGTCACCCAAGGAGAACCGCTTGCATATAATCCACTGGAAAGAAGTCAACTATATTGAATCGCGATTGATTGATTGATTGATTGATATCAAAGGAGATATTCCTTTCATCACCTTGCATCGCATTTAGCACATCTGCTACTTATTGCGTGCAGGAAAATTGGTCTCAAATTTGTAGTGTACTTGACCCTCTACTAAGCTTTCCGGATGCATGCAAAGCTGCAAGCGTCATATCCGTTGAACTGTCGGATTTGTTGAAGCTTGCACCGGGTAACGCTGTCAACACAGCAACAGATAGCTTGAACTTTGCAGACAATATTGTTCATTACGGTTAAACCGTGCTTCGCAAGATATCGTGAGTCATCAAGAAACGGTCTCAGAAATACATTCAAATCAGGTTCTCCATGAGATAACCATAAACCAGCAACAATTATATTCTTACGCAGAAATCGAAGCGCTGGTGGTCAATTGTTTATGGTCTCAATTATAGGGCCAGCAGAGATTTTTTGCATTGAATTGTAAGAGAGCAACACCATCTGTGTTGAAAGATAGGAATATATCTGGTCTCATCTAGAAAGACCCTGGATTACTTTTCCAATCCATTATGTCGTTGATCGTACTATCTTTTCGAAGTTCTTTTTTATAATCTTGAAATATAAGCACCAGTTCCTCTTTAAAATATCACCGCGTAAGATTGCTATAAAATCAAGCATTACAAATGTTGGATTTTCTATCGCTAATGCAAATACGGCAAACTTCAGTGCCAACTGGTCTCAAGGTAAAACCCACAGTTTTTGCCAGCAAAAGTGGCGAGTAACCTTTTTCCAGCGAAAAATCAAAGCGAAAACGTATAGAATGACGACGGTATTGATTGAAAGCCCACAATCACGTTGATCAATAGTAAATGGAAATTAATAGCAGCACTTTTTCTCGGCAGCGAGTTCTTACACAACGCAAGCGGGTGCGTAATCCGAAAGAAGCAGGAACTGATCGGGAACAAGCCGCCAAAGAAAACCAATCCTACTTGCAATCAATGGTAAGATAATTTTTTAGTATGAAAATGAATAATTTCTTCCAACCACAAGTGCTTTATTCTCAGTCCTGAAGACGCCGTAGTTTTTTTTTTTTTTTTATTCCTTGTCGGGTATTTTCATCACCGCGACCATTTTTTTAGATCTATTGTTATATACCTCTCTTTTTTAGCTCTGTCCAGGTGAAGTACCACTCATTGTTAGAGTGGTCGTCAACGCTTGACTTAGAGCATTATCCCAGCACGGCATTACACTTCGAATGAATTGCACTACTGTACTGGGATTTGTTCTCCAAATATCAAGGGTTCTCATTAGCCCTTTGTCGAAGAACTGATTTCTTTTAATGGAAATTGCCGGACAGTGGCATAATAAATGTTCCAAGTCTTCTTTTTCCATGCCACAAAAGCGACATGAATCATCTTGAAGTTTGCCAATCACCTTCAAGTGATAGCGGCTCGGACAATCAATGGCCTGTTAAAAGACCAGTATATGTGCTTAGATCTTTGTAGAAAGATCAAGTATTTTGAAAGTCATAGAAATATTTGGGAGTAATGAACCGCTTTGATTGCCTAGCTGTGAAAGTGTTGTTCCTGTTTTCATTCACTTTCGAAGATTCCCAGGCTTTTAGCTCCATTCTAAGAGAAGAAGCAGATAAACTACAAAAGGGCTCCAGTTCCTTCGCTGTAGTTTGGTGCTCTCCTAATTGATTTTTACCTCACTTTTATTACAGTTAAGTTCAGCTCTAGCACAAAATGCCATATCCAGCTACAGTCAGAGTGGTCATGAATTTGTGGACGTCAATATGGAGCAGTCGTTCAGCGAAATGGAGCAATCCTTGCACAAATCCTTTGCTGGGCATTGTAGGAACCAGTTCCGCTTTCCAGTTCAACTATGATCAAGAATGCAGTTCAAGAAAAAGCAGGGGACAAACTTCCAACTGAGGATGTTCCAGCAGCAAGTCAACTCGAAAGCCTACCTACGGAGGAAATTTCCAAGTGATAAGTGTCAACACCAGCCTACCGAGGATTTGTTGAAAAGGGCGAACCAAAACTGCTACCGGAAGACAAACCTGTAGAAACACGTGTTGACGTTCCGGGTACCATTCCTGAAGACCACAGATCATGGAATCAAGCCGAGGATCAAGCACCCCGTACATAGCAATGACCAAGACATTTCGGTACCGATTTCAGGCTCAGACACTGAAAATGAACAGCCTGAGCTGAGCTTGCGGCTGCAATGAAGTGCGATAAACAGCAAGAAACCATCCGAAAGTATAAACGACAACTTGAAGCCAAGAACGCGGAAAATCCGAATTGAAAAATCTGGTGGTTCATGCCGTTGCTGAAGCGAAGGCAGTCATGGAAGTTTCGAATTCGGATCAGGTAGTAGGAATCCTACCAAAAAAATAAATATCTAACTAATACTTTTTTAAACCTTCTAGGCATTTATTCCTGCTGAGGATCTGGATATCTCATCTGTGCAAATCGAACGCATAAATTCAATGTCCAAAAGTGTTGGTACTTTTGCTCAAAATATGGCGTTGCATTTTTACCGGAGCCGAGGAGTTATGTAAACGGTTCGTTACGGGCCGCATTTACAAGAACAAAAGTGAATGTAAACCTAAGCCACCTATCTCACCATCCAAGTTGAAATTTATTTACAGTGAGTCCTAAAAAAATCCATTATCAATTATAAATCACTAATGATTTTCTATTCTTATTCGCAGACGCAGCGTAAGAAAGAGTGGCCAAAAAAGTTGGGGATCGCAACCATGCGCAGATTGATACACTCGCTCTCAAATCCATAATCAATCGAGCGCTCGGTGAGAAGATCGGCAACCTGAATAGGTCCCGCAAAGTTTGCTTCCCTGCGAAATGCACTGGCAGAATCCGACAAACAGTGAGGAAGGAAACCAGAAACCAACTATTCAACCTTTTTACAATTTTTAAAACTGTCCCTTAAAACGAATTGATATGTTCTGTTCCATATTTTGTTCAAAATATGTAGCATTGTTATTATTGAATTTTAAGTCGCTTGCAGTATGGGATTTTATTATTTGTTATAACACCAAATGAACATTTCGTACGCTCAAACAGAGCACTAATAAACATATAAAAGAGTACAAAAATACTTTCACTGTTTTATTCAAAGAAATGCTAAAATTCTAGAAAAATTGAAAAAAAATGTTAATACAGCAGTATACAGTAAATTAACAGCAATTTGACCATATTTGTCATTGTTTATCGGATGCGCTACTGACAATAATTTTTCAATAAAAAATATCGTCAGTTATTTCCAAATCTATAAGAAAAGTACCTGAAAAATTGCTGTGAAGATACTTAACGACCCCCCTTTTTTATGTGAAAACAGCGAAAACAATGTTTTTTAATGTTTTTGGCAATACAATTTGATGTTAAATTGCTGTAAATTAACATTAAATAACATGATAAAATCACTGTAAATTGATGTACTGTCACAGTAATATATAATCTTTTTTTGGTGTCCTGTCCTCTAGTTTTGTAAGCTTTTGTCCACTCTTGCTTGAAGTTTTGAAACTTTTGCACTGTAGAGTAAGCCTTGTTTCATCTTTAAAACATGAAATTTTGTTTTTCCGTTTTTTTACCGACCGCATGGACAGTACTAAACTGTAAGCATAAATTAACAAAGATTTTTCAATGTGGCCTAACTGCCAAACGAAAACAATGGCTTTTTCCGCGAATTTTTCGTCATTGAAAACTCCCCTAATCAATCCACCACGGCCTTTTCAAAGAGGAAGAGTTCACCTATGCGGTGGAGATGGAGGCTTACATGGGTAACCTTTGTGCCACGAGAAATTTACCAAAGAAGACAGTGTTTACGTTTGCCAGTTAGGCCCTAATGAAAAATCTTTGTTGAAATGAAAATTTAAGCTTTTACAAGAGTTCATATTTAAATCATCATTAGCGATTTACAGCATATCTAAATCAAATTCTGAAAATATTCGGCTGATGTTCGTTGCGCGCTGTACAACTGAGAAACAAATACCAATTTGCACAATGTTTATCAAGCTTTACTACTTACCTTGTCAAATCTCACTGAAACGGAAAAGCGGATAGACTGCGTCAAATTATCGATTAATGCAGATTTAATCACACTGTTCAGCAGAACTGTCACTCTGATTATTCCGCCAATCTTCTTTCTTCGATCCGTTGTACTTCACCAGCAGAAAAAAAATCCCGACGGCTACTATTACAACACTGTAACCGATTTTGTATAAACTTTCAATTACTCAATTTTGCTGCTCGACACTGGATAAAATTGATCACGACACCGAAGGGTGCTCGCTTGCTGCGATATGTGCGCCAATTTCCTACTGTTGACTGTTACATTACCAGTGCAAAAACGTCCCGTAGAAACAAACAACAACACCATCTCGAGCTGCTGCCAGTTTTCGCTGTTTCGGTCGCCTCACAGATCTTTGAACCTCCAACTGCGCGCGGGTTCAGTATTTAAAAAGTATCAAATTTCAACACTCACTCTCCCGTTCGTTTCCCTTTCGCACCGCGCGGCTGACGGCGATGCCGATGCACACAATCGCAACGTCACTTTTCACACTTTTTGCGCTTGCTTCGATTTCCAAACTCCGGGAGTGCTATTTTTAATTCGTTTTCTTTTCAATCGCAAAATACTTTTGCTCCATCTCGAAAATCTCTCTCACTCGGTTCGATCGTTTCGCAATAATCCACCAAGCGTCTCCTCCAACACATTGTATCACAATTAATAATCCATCATCGCTCGGTGCCAGGTGTTTGCATCTTCTCTTCGTCCGCTGTCGCTGATCACTTTATTGCCTCTGCACTACTGATCCGCTGCCAGTCTGTAGAACTTCACTCCATTTAACATAAATTTCCCACGACAAAAGTGACAAAATTTCGGACAATTTCAACCTTATTTTCAAAAACACTGCCCACTTATGCACCGGTAGCTCAGAGCGCACATGGAATCGACGCGTTAAGCCGAGCGAAGAACACGTCCACTCTCGACGGTGCTTGGAACGAATCTGCGGAACCGTCCCGTGTCGTGCGAGAACCGAACCCTGCGAGAGAACGTGCTTTTGCCTGGCCTTTTCGTCGGAAAGTCGATGCGAAGGATATAGAATTACAAAGCTGCACGATTATTGCTCTCTGCTGGCGTTGAATGTTGTTATGTTATTGCTCTAGATGGTTGGAAGAGGGGGGGGGGGGGGCATTGAGAGGGTATTATTGCTCTGCCGTCATCGTTGGTTGGTGGTAATTTGATGATCACCAGGTATCATCCCCAATAACGTGTGTGAGAAGAGGCATGTTTTGATTTTTGACTAATGATCACATAAAGATGTTCGTATTTTTGGACGATGACAGCCAGTTAGCCATAAAGACGTTAACCATACGGACAGTTGCCATAACGTACATAAGCCATAAATGTACGATTGCGATATGCATATTAAAATACAATAGTTTTTCATACAATACGAAGCAGAAGAGAATCGCAGAAACTTATGCGGTGATGTAAAGGGAGTTGTCGCCTAGCCCTTGACTTAATGGCTATTGTTCGATCGCCTTTTTGAAAATGCAGGAGAATCGAATAAAATCGGCGAAAGTAACTTGCAGATTGTGACTGTTGATTCATTCTCCGATTTGACTAATTCTGCTATCTCTTATACTATCGCACTGCGTCCTTAAAATAAATCAGATTCCCCTGAGTCCCAGCACCTGATAAGTAGGACAGCATTTGTACGATTGTATCACCTTACAGGGTGGCAAAGGTTGCCTGTCAGAGTTTTTTGTTTGTCTCAATGTATCTCTTGTACAGTTTTGTTTTTAGATATTTGCAAATTTTTCATAGTACTTGTAATCATGTGGCATTTGCAAATGTGATTTTTTTTTTTTTGGAAGATTGTTCGACCATAAAAAGGTATAACGAGACGGGTTTGCACAACACCAACCAAACCTATGGGCCTCATTCAACGGTAAGGACCGAAATGATGGTGAAACACGTAATGAAGCAAATACGATGGATACCCTATCCTTTTTACTAGCGTTTGACTTTACGCAACATATCACGGGGCTTATTTGAATAAGGCCCGTCTATTGAAATTATAGAACAGGTAAAAATCACACATACAGTCACAATGCGTGCAGCTGTAATATGTTATTTTCAAATTTGTTGAGTTTGTTTGCGATTCCAAGTGATAATTCTGTAATTAATGGAAAGTTTACTGCGTCAATTGGTGTTTAATCTACTCAATAACAGCAGGTACGTCATTATGATTGATTAATGGTTTTAATTATTGCAGTCATGTTTTTACCTGCTTTTAGAACCACAGCTACTGATGTTTTTGTTAGAGAATTGAAGGAATTACGACTGAATTTCAATGCCAAAATCGATTTTGAAAACCAACATTCACCCAGGGAAAGTGAAACAAGTTTTTTTTTTGAATAGAGGCAGTATATGCATTTTCAAGAAAGTTGTGCTGGCTTGGAGGCCTAATGCGCCAACTATTTTCATCACTTTAGCTTAGATAAAACATGTGGCAGTTCCCCTTGAATGCTTGTGCACTGCTAAAACTGTTTTTTTTTTTACAAAACCTTAAAATAGTACTGTTTTAAATCCATCTCGAAGAAACAAAACACTGGGTTTTCGCCATAAAATGAAAAAGCGCAAAACTGAAAAACTCAGTAAAAGAAATGTATTTTCTTTTACTGACTATGCCAGTGCTTTTTGACAGTTGTGCTATTTACCGAGTTTTTGGTAACTGAAAACAGTGCTGAGTTCATTACTGAAAACTCAGCTGTTTGAAAACCCAGTAAAATATTACCAACTTCGATAATAAAAACTCTTTGTGGAGAGTTTCATTTTAAAAATGGAATATTCACAAGTACTTTTAGCACTTTTTAACTAAGGAAAGACAACTTTGCTGAAATTTTCTCTACCGAAAACGAATACTATAATATTTAGCACATAATCTGTACAAACAACTCCGAAAATAATACGGGCATGAACTCCAGTACTGTTTATAAACAATGCAACTTTTGATGTTTGGATGTTAGAGATGTTGGCTGCAGGAAAATGGCTGCCCGTCAGGTACCTAGATACGACACAATCAGGGCAAGTAGCAGCCAATGATCTGAATATTTCCCATATCTGGATCCAGAATATCATCACCTACACTGATAAAAAATCAATGATAACATCTATGTGTCTCCTCTATGATTTTTTGCAATATAATCAACAAATGATATCTCTTTGTAACCACACATAGGGAAGGTCCATTAGTTATGTAACCCAGTAAGGGGGGCTAGCTTCTTAAAATGTACAAATCAGTTTCGTTGTAGAAAACAACGAATAGATTTGTTAGTCCTATTTTCGATTCCGTAATATAAACGAAAATTTTCAGTGTATGTGTAACCACTATTAGTGATCCTCATAGCAAGAAATAAGCGGAAATTCGATTCAACGATTTGGCATCGGTGTTTATTTTATTCACAAAGGCTGATAACACTTGCCGCAGTGCAAAATTTGCACGATTGGCTCAGATTTGACACACAGAAAAAAATAATTAATTTAACAAGCGTGTAAAATATCCCCTCGTTTAAATCCAAGCTAAAGGAGGCGTAAACAACGAAATTGTTTGCAACTTTTCATATGCCATACAACAATATTGGCAATCTTTCATACAACAGGCTGGATTCAGCCGTTATCTGGCTTAAATTTACATGATTTATCCCATTATTTTCTGGCAACTCTAGCGTTCCCTTTATGTGCATTAGATAACGCAGAAAATTCAATGTTTCTTTTTATCTGTGCAGCTTTTGCTACACGGTTGGCTTAAAAATGGCTGCTTCGGCATATCTCTTACTATGAGGATCACTAACCACTATGTGTGGCCACACATACTATTTATTTGTCACATAAACTTCATTGGTGTTTCCATAAGGGTGCTGTTTATGAGTGAACACATCAGTATTATGTGGATTTTTCTATGGATTTTTGCCAATAAATATGTGTGGATTATTTCCCGTGTATAGGTCGGTATCGTGTTCGAAAGAAATTTCTTTTTCTATCCCAAACCCATGTTAAATTCCGTTTACTGAAACGGAAAAGTAAAGAATCGAAAAGAAATTTCTAGTATCCACCTGAGCATCAAGAACGAAAAATAAAATGGGAACTTGTAAGGTTTCCAAGCAAACTAATAGGAGCTGTCACTTTTAAGTTGGAAAAAATATTCCGCTCGATTATTCCGTAAGTTAAAGTGACGTTTCGTTCCATGCTGATCAATTGTCAAAATTTCGTTTGGTAATATTGAACAAAATTCCGAAACCTCTTAACATTTTAGGTCGATACTGAGCTTATAGGTCGGTATCGTGTTCGAAAGAAATTTCTTTTTCTATCCCAAACCAATGTTAAATTCCGTTTACTGAAACGGAAATGTAAAGAATAGAAAAGAAAATTTCTGCAGCACTATCCACCTGATAACACTGAAAATAGATCAATAATTTTTATTATTAAAATCGGCACTTAAATCGGTAAATTTTTGCTTCGAATTGAAATTATGTGAGCCTGTATGATTTTCATTTGCCACACATAATTTTTAACACCCGTCACTTAATACACAGGTTCGTTTCCAATGAAACTGATATGGTCCGCACATAATTTTCAATGGAGCGAGAAATGTCATTCAAATGTGTTTTCACTTTGCCCAATTTTATCCATCTTCGCTCTTAAAACGAAATAAATAATCGGGAGCAAAGTATAAGAGTGACTGATTTGGTTGAGTGATGAATGTGAACTAACGTTTATTTAACCATTTCTTAATCCAGCTTGCTACGATTGGATTGCAAATTGGTCGAGTTGCTTCGATTGCTCCTTCACTCCTCCTCAAGCTCGACGCACTACAGGCCAATCTTGTTTCGTAGCTGTTACAACTTGACTCTTGCTAAGGGCTTCGTGAGGATGTCAGCAATCATCAGTTCTATGGAACAACAGATAACATCCATGACTCCGGTACTCACCAGATCCTTGACGAAGTTGTACCGTGTGTCAATGTGCTTCGTTCGGCTATTTTTTCCTTCGGATTGCAGCATTGCAATGCAGCTTTGGTTGTCCTCCTGCACCGCAATGGGATTTGCGACCACTTCTCCCTCGTCGTTCATGAGTTTGAGAAGCCAAAGCAATTCAAGGCTGGCTTCGGATAGTGCGACGAATTCCGCCTAAGTCGATGAAAGTGTGACACGCTGTTGCTTCCTTGCTGTCGAGCTGATAGGTCCACCAACACGAATCTAGTATTGATCTTCCGGCCCACGCAATCGCCAGCCCAGTCAGCGTCCACATAGGCTTCCAGTGTTCCTTCGCTGTTTTAGCCCCTTTGATGAGGTTCAATTGGTTGTCATCCATCAAAAGGCGAATCGTTGCACGGGCACGCTGGTCACCGCTGTCCCAAGTTTCAACGACTTGATCCAGAACTGCATTCGCTACCGTTGCGGTACCAGGTCCTGGTCGTTTTCCAGTCACGAATTTCCACAAGTCGTCCCGGATTAGCAGGAACTCCACCTTCGTCTTCCAGATGGGGTAGTTGGTACCGTTGAGCTTCACGATTCCCATACGGTCCATCTCGATCCTCCAAAAAAAATTTCGGTTGAAAAATCTTGACTGGAAAATTTTCACTCTTATATTAATAACATGTGTAATGCTAGGTACAGACATACAACGCTGGGCGTTGTACGATCTGTCAAATACTTTAATCCAGTACCAAAAAACACGTACTAGACTAAAGGAGTACAACGCTGTACGTTGTATGTCTGTCCCAGGCATAACATAAGTCCTGGGAAAAATTCAAAAGCATGGTACTTGAAATCAAACAATCGGATTTAAAATGCTCTTCAGGGTATTTTATTCTATTAATAAATTGTTGAAAAATATATTTACAGTACGCTCAATGGACCATTATCTTCGATTTTACGCAGTGTCCGGCGAACATGTTGAATCAGGTTCTGGACGGTGTCTATGTTTATTTCTTTCATATATCGCTTGATTCGATTAACCAATTGTTGCTCATTGTTAGCTTCCCAGCCATTGTCGTACATCATATGTTTGAGAACACTTCAAAAAATTTCAATTGGACGAGCCTGAGGCACGTTAGGTGGATTGTCCTTTTTCGGTACAAATGGTATGTTTTGCTCAGTTAGCCAATCTAATGTTTTTTTCGCGTAATGACAGCTTCCAAGATCCGGCCAAAACATGATTTCGTTGTCAGCGTGATATTTGTTGATGAATTGCTTCAATTTCGGCAAGTATTGGCTGATATACACGTCAGAATTGACAGCTTTGGCCTTGTTTGGGCGTATCAAAGGCGCCGAGATACCCTTCGATGACATGGCTGCCCACACTAACACCTTTGGCTCATATTTCGATTCGCTGGCATATTTAATATCGTCTGGTGTTGTTTTAATGTTAGCATTATAGAAACCATCGTTGCCACTCAATTCATGGTGCGAAAACGTGAATTAAGATTCATCATCCAAAATTATGCACTTTCCATTTGCAAAATGCTCGCGACGAAGTGCACGGCAGCATTTTGGTATTTTTTCGAGTTGTTGATGTGTGTATTTTGGTGCACGCTGACGTTTCCGATAGATTACGTTGTTTTCTCAAAATCCGATGGACTGTCATGTTTGAAACCTGAAATTTTCGTGCTAATTTGTGTGTTGATGGGCCAACCTTGTTTTCAGCGCTTGACAGCAGTTTTTTTTCATTTTCCGGTTCTTTACCATCACGACAATCTTTCAAAACACGGTATATTGTTGATTTTGGTATTGACTCGTCTTTGAACACGCTCAAAATTTCACTTGTACTAAGCCGTCCAAAAAGGTTGGCGACTTGTGCTCGTAAATCCAGCTTGTACGACATTTTTAATGGAAACTACTGCGCAATTTGATTTTGACAGTTCAGTAGGAACACAGATGAACGTGACACGTGACAAATACATTGGTTGACATCTGTGTGTTTGTTAATGCTGTCAAATAAATGCCTGAAACTATTCCCAGGACTTATGTTACACATGTTATCGGTTGCTATGGTAACCGCTCCAAGCTAGCAAAGACCCATAACCTCTTGGAGCAAAGTATAAGAGTGACCGCTTTGGTTGAGTGATGAACGTGAACTAACGTTTATTCAACAATTTCTTAATCTAGCTTGCTACGATTGGATTGCAAATAGGTCATTTTGTTTTATACTGGATCTATTTTGCATCATTTAAAAACTGGTATATGTTTTGATCTATTCTTGCAGCAATTTGAAACAAGAAAAATACTGTTCCAAAACACTACACGCTACTTGATGATACCAATTATTGAGCAAAATTTTAGTTTTTACTAAACAATAACTCAATTTTATTGAGTAAATTCTGAGATATATTTGTGAGCCGAAAAGTATCCGGGTTTGCCGCATGTGATGCTAGCAGTGGAGAAAAAGTTGTGTTGCTTGCCTCGGATGCTGATAATTACCTCTAGTTGCTCCCGGTTAGAGCGTATTGCCTTTTCGTTTCATCCCTAAACAACAAATGCTTGTCTTAGTTTTTTTTTACAGTCATTGCATTTTTCGGAAAACGCTAACTAGATCGAAATGCGGAGGTTCCGAGATTCCGATAGTTCAGAAATGAAAAGTAATGAAGTCTTCAAAGTAAAAAATCTGATTATTTTTCGATTGGTCATGATAAGCACTTGCAAATAGGTCATACAGATAAATTTTGGAGTAGCCGCTAGTTGACTCTAGTTGTCGCATAATGTCCAGGAACACCTCCTTTGGCATGCGGAAACGCAGAAAGTTCTTCTCGTTGTAAGTTTGCGTGTCGCTAAAGTAGTCCTGGAACAACTTCTGATGACCGGAACGGAAATCACAGTCGACGTTGGGGCGTCATCCATGATGTGACCCTCTCCGTTTTGATTCTTGTTTATCCGCGGCCAAACTACAAATCATCATTATCTAATATCGTTTTAATGAAATGCATGGATTCACACACTTACCTTCAGCCAAACGAAAAAAAACAAGTATTCATTGTCGTCAGCTAACGGAGCACTACTGACATTAAACATTATTTGGTCAAACCAATCAATGGCAAAAAGTTTGTGAAAAATTTGCAATCTCTGAAAAAAAAACTTCTGATCTCTGATATTGAATAATCGACAGGATGACAGGTGTTAGCGGATTTAACAACAAGAAATACAACACTGGTGCGGGGAACGCAACATTGGTCTATTTTAGCTAGTTCTATTCAAGTTTCGCTGATGCAAATCAAGTATAAAGTTTATTTTAAAAATAGACCACCGCTGAAGATGCCTTCGGATAGCGTGTAGTGTTTTAGAACGGTATTTTTCTTGTTCCAAATTGCTGCAAGAATAGATCAAAATATATACCAGATTTAAAATGATGCAAAATAGATCCAGTATAAAACAAAATTTACAACACCGGTGCAGCGATGTTTTTGGGATTGGTCTAAAAAAATAAATCCAATCCACGATTTGGATCGCCGTTGAAGATGCCCTAACCGTTTTATGAAAAAATAAAATCCATGCACCTTTGCTCATAAAACGTATTAAAAAACTCATTTGAATTTTGCTAGGACAAGTTAATGCAATCCATGTACACTATAATTAATATCTATTCAGCTGTTGCACTTAAAGACCATATATTTATTGCACATATCTTTAATTACTCCATGAACAGTATTTGACCACATTTAATAAAAATTATGTGCAGTACCAATACAGAGCAATAAAGGCCGAGCTACAATGCGGGGTGCGCAGCGGCGCGGTGTGGCAGTTTTTGTCAGTTAATCCATATACTTTATGTCAAAAACTGCCGCACCGCGCCGCTGTGCTCCCCATTGTAGCTCGGCCTTAACTTTGCCCGTTGCCCAATATACACAGAGAGAAATTTGATAGTAAAACTTACCATTATTGAGGGTTAAGATGACTATTGCAGTATAGTGATCTAGAACCGACTATGATCATGGGTAAAACGACCTTTAAAAATAGTTGATCCAACATTTGCCTTAATGTCAGAATAGTCCTTGTTACTACGATCATAGTCAAAAATGCCATGTAACCATTATGTGCGATAGTCATCCTGACCATGATTTAATTGTCGGTACAACGATAGAATTTTTCTCAGAGTACCGACTTGGGAATAATCTTTCGAAGTTTTGCAGATATTTCCGTTCAGTGTATAGCTTATCTGGCATCCCTGTTCAGAAATGATAATCTTAAAAGCAAATTCGAGTGACTCACAATAAGCGTGTCGGATACCAAACTTCAAAAAACGCTTGAAAAAAAAAACAACAGATAATCAAAACAAAAGCCGAATGTAAAATCGGTTGCATCTTTCACTCGTCTTATATTCGTCTTATATTGCTCGAACAAAGTGTAAAATAAATCAAAAATCCGGAAGAAAAGCAGCATCCACCATCAATTACCTTGGAAATGACCGTATCCAACCGGAGGATTCCCCGACTTTCGGGTCACCGGTCACATCTATCCCCACCGCAGCATTTCCAACAACTACCCGGTGGCCTTGGTGGAGCTGGAGCTGCCGGCGTGGGCGCCGCTGGAATTCACGGGGAAGATGCCGGCGGCAACTCAACCATGAATGGCGACGAAGATGTACAGTTCAGCTTTGGGACACCGTTTCCGAAGCATGTCCCATTCCCAAACGTCGAGCATAGCTCAGAGCTGGTGAATGAATTTCTCATCTTCGGATTTACGATCATTGCCAGTGCGACGCAGTTCCTTCATCTCTATCGGACAGTTTGGTGGCTGCCTAATTCCTACACTCGGCAGGCAGTGGTAAGTTTTATTGACTGAATAATACCTCTGTTGGTTTAGGATAAATGTTTCTATTTTATTTTAGAACTTCTATCTCATCGATTGGGATTTGGCAATATTCATCTACGTCATGGCCAGTCGGCGGTTGTTGTATTGTTGCATTCTTAAATTGATTGACCTAAACTGTCCGGAAGCTTACGTAGAAATTAGCAAGAAGATAGCAAAGTACGTGTTTCTGGCATGCGTCGTGATCTCGTTCGTGGGATGTGGAATACAAATTTTCCAGAAAAACAGTTACGTCTATCTGTTTTGCCTGTCATACCCATTCGTCCTGTATCTGGCGATTTTTGGCTTCAATCTGGAACAGTTTCTACGAACCATTGTCGATACGGAAGCGAACTGCATCAACGGAATGCCAGTTCACGGTTGCTCTTCGAATGCCATTTCAGTCCGGACAGAAATCGATGCGCTCAAAACGGACTTCAACAACCGGTTCAAGCAAATCATCTTCACTTCCGTACTGAACGCGTACTACTCGGGATTTGTCCCGTGCGTTCTGGTTCCTAAACATCTGTACTACGACATATTTTGGGCCACACAGCATCTCGGATTTATCTTCATTGGTGGATTCACAATGTGCGTAGCATATTGCTTTCCGGTCAAGTATTGCGATGTTTTCCATCGAGCTGCACTGCATTTAGGGCAGTGGAATCGAATGACTCACCGGGCGAATCATCCACCGCCGTACGCGTGGTCAAATCAACAATTTTTCCCGTACGGAACCTACGTGAGACATATGGGAGAAGTCTATCGAGCTTCTGGTTACTGCACATCAGCAATCCCTGCCAACAACAGTCATATTCGGTTCTTTGTGAGGTATTCCTTGCACGAAATAAGTTCTATATATTTAAACGATTCCCTCCCAACAGGTCATCTTTAAGAACCCAGCACTGATCTATCTGGTCCTGTTTGGCATTCAGATTGCCCTGGTCGCCTTTCAGTTGCTAATCCTGTGCCTCTCACGAGAATGGCACAACCTCATCTCCATTGCATTCCTCCTGCTGGCCAACTACTTCACGTTGTTCAAAATAACGCGGGATTACCTGATTGCCAAGCGAATCTACGCCGGCGAGAATGCCATCAACGACAAATTCAAAGCTCAGTGAACGAAACATTTGACCACACTCAGCACACAGGTAATTTATTCAACATAACTTACTTTAACCATTGATTAAACAGAAATTCAACAAAACTCAAATGAACATGAGTACTAAGTACGTCAGCATTCGAAAATCCTAAACTTTATTGCCGGTTTTCGGCCCCGAAGAAAATTCCGCTTAATCCTGAGGCTGGTCTGCAGTTCTTTTAGTGATCGGTTCGCCTGCTGCATTAGCATTTTGATGGCCAATTCTTCGGTGTGATGTTTATTGGCACGGAAATCCGACCGGGCCCATTCTCGTAGCTCGTGGCGACTGGATTGGTCAGGACATGCCGGATCGTGCGGAAGATGGTTCGGTAGGAAGCTTGAGCACCTCTTGCCGGAGCATAAACTACGGCGAAGGATTGGATGATATTGATGTTGGGGGAAAAAGAAAGTGGGTGTTCCAACATACCTGCTTCAAGCCAATGCATTTTTCGGTAATTTGGACATTTTTGGGGCGAATCTGGCTTGAAATATAAAAACTATCGCGTTGAATATTGATACATTGCAGAAGTTGACTTCGGTCGCCTGCAGATTACATGACCAAAACAAGTTGAAGGGATGCAAGTTATATATTATCGTACCTAAGTTCTGGCATCACTGAGCTGGAACGCGTTCTCAACATAAACACGCTACATTGAAATAACATCAAATTTGGGTGTACGAAAAATATATTCAGCATATTGGAACAAATCGTGGTCCAAATTATCAGGGTTAAATATATTGTAACAGACTACAAATGAATTCAAATGAATGGAAATGTAGCGATAAGTGAAAAATGGAAATGTAGCGATAAGGAAAAAAGCATGGGGTACACAATTAAATCATGGTCAAACTGACTTTTGCATATAATGGTTTCAGCCAGTAACGAAAATAGTCAGAAAAGAACTACAGTATTGATATTCTTGACTATGGTCATGGTCACATTTGACTCGATAATATGTTTCAACTGGTTCACGTAAAATTAATAAATTCAATTACAATTACAAAGACTATTCCAACAGTATATTTAATGATGCAATTTGTCAGAAACAGAAAATTTCTCATCAACATGAGAGGCTCTAGGAGTGGACAGTAATTTATTGCTAGAACGAAGAAATGCAGAGAAAAGTAGACGACCTTGTGTTAATATTTAGGTCATTATCATAACGAGTTTTCTGAAAAAATTCTGTTCGTTTAAAGATTGTGCTGTCAGAATCCTTGCCAAATGCTCCAACATCGATGTAAATAAATTTATTACTGGCATCTGCTATAGCAAAGAAGCACAACTGAGAAAGAAATTTTTGTAGTTATGAAATAGGGTTCCGCTCATTTTCGGTTTCTAATCCAGACGTGCTTGCCGTCTATAGATCGTTGCACGGAGATGTATTAACCTCACTTTTTGACAGTTCAGGAGCTTGCTTACAAGGTGTTAGAATTTGGACCGCTCAGGCTGAAATTTTTCGTTTGCGTTTTCCGGATTCTGTACGATTAGATCCAAGAACAATGATGATGATCAATAAGCACTGGTGTCATGTTTGCTGGCAATTTTTCTTCAATCGCAGTCAATTTAGAGCGCAAAATCTCAAACCGATACTTGCAACGAAAATATTCTAAGTCCCACGTAAACAACACTCCCTGAACTGTCAAAACTGCATTGATGACGCCATCGATGCGATGATCCCTATCGCTCCAAGCACGTTGGGAAACTGGCAACGTTGACAATAGCCGTCTGCTACACAGAGACAAATTTGATAGTCAATTTTACCATTATTGGGGGTTAGGATGACTATTGCCGTGTAGTGATTTTGAACTACGACTGTTATCATGGTTAAAATACCCATTAAAAATAGTTGAATTTTCAACATTTACCACAATGTCCGAATAGTCCTTGTTCTACCATGAGTCACGAGTCAAGAATGCCACTGACCATGGTGAGTTCAAATCAATTACCACGTGGTTTTATGCAATCATTATATGCAATAGTCATCTTGACCGTGATTTAGTTGTCGGTATAACCAACAATCAGTATGTATACTAGCGATTTGAAATTGGTTCACTGTTGTAGAACCCCTTGGTCCGAATTAAACCTTGCAAGCCATCACCTTGTTATACATATTTGCGCCTTTTTTTTATTTGCTGTGTTACTTTGACATAGTATTTGAGGAGTGTGTTTTTTCATGTGAGTTCATTATAAGGGGTGCATTATTGCCAAGCTTGGGACCGAGCTTGGGACGATCTGCTAGTACTGACTGAACCCAAGATAAAAATCGTTTTTGTATAGGAGCCTACTGGTCTTAGAAGTTGAATCTGGTATAACAGCATTAGAATTTTTCTCAGAGTATCTGTTTCTGGAGTTCTTTGATGAACGGAGGAAAAACATTGTCTTTAAGTTCCACCAAAATAGCACCAGCAATCAATATGCAACTAGCGATTTGAAATTGGTTCGCTATTGTAGAACCCCCTGTGGTCCCGAATTACACCTTCAAGCCAGCACCTTGCTGTACATGTTGCGCCTTTGTTTGGATTTGCTGTGTTATTTTTGACAGGACATTTGAAGTGGGTTC
Source organism: Aedes japonicus (assembly GCA_034211315.2). Classification (NCBI taxonomy): domain Eukaryota; kingdom Metazoa; phylum Arthropoda; class Insecta; order Diptera; family Culicidae; genus Aedes; species Aedes japonicus. Next base: position 946 of record JASCZW010015413.1, on the reverse strand, counting down.
GTGTGAGTTCGTTATAAGGGCGCATTATTAAGCTTGGGACCGAGCTTGGGACCGATCGGATAATGCTAGTGCTGACTGGAGACCCAGAATAAAATCGTATTTTGTATGGGACTTACTGGTCATAGAGTTAGTCAACAGTGGCACTGCATACTTTTCTTACAATCTTTCCAATAGTTTTATAGTCGATCCGACCCTATACGTAAGGTGCAGGTCAATGTGATCACATCGATCCTGAAATATCAGAAAAGAACGAAAAGAAATGGATATTTTAAACCCAGTTATCATAGATGTTTTTCATTGGGTTTATTTTTCTTATAGGCGATAAACTGATGAAAAAAATGGAAAAATTTGAAAGACAATTCCATGAAAAATGTGAAGAAGCAATCAAATTAGGACAGGCTGTGGAATCAGGAAGACGGTATATTTATATGAGACAACTGTCTGTTTTCTTAAAGCAAACTGGTGCAACAATTGAACTCAATCTAGTATTGAGGGGAGCTGACAACTCCTTGAATGGGCACGATAGTCCTTGAATATAGACGAAAACAACGCTTGAAAGACAACAACTTTGTTTCTGAGAAGAACCAACTCAGCCATCTCCACGATACAACTCCAAGACCAATAGGTCCCGAACAAATACGATTTTTTCTTGGCTCGGTCCCAAGCTTAATAATACACACGAACACTCCCTCAAATATTCTGTCAAAATAACACAGCAAAACAAAACAAAGGCGCAAATATGTACAGCAAGGTGCTGGCTTCAGGCTTACTTCAGACAAGGGTTCTGGCAGTGAACCAATTTCCGATCGCTAGTTGCATATTGATTGGTGATGCAATAAAACAAAGCTTGAAGAAATGATCCACAAGATCCGCGTTCCAGGTTGAATTCATGCCGACTCTATTCCAGTACCTGTACCATCGAGCCGAACGCTGATAGAGCATTTTT
>JASCZW010015412.1:0-20609 GCA_034211315.2 Aedes japonicus | reverse complement strand
ATGGGGAGATCTTCCCGCCTACAGAGTCAACAGCGAGGCGCGCAGTAGAGTCGACTACGCAGGACCCATTCTTGTTAAACAGACGGCTAGGAAGTCGAACTCCAGTCAAGGGATATATTTGCATTTTTGTAGTGCATGCGTGACGAGGTGCCATTCACCTCGAAGCAAGTGGAAAATCTTTCGACCGAGGCTTCTTAGCAGCATTCCAACGTTTCGTGTCACGCAAGGGCACCTGTCCACTGGGTATATGCGACAATGGTGCCTAATTTTATTGGGGCCAAGTCAGAGTCTGCATGAGCTCGGCGTCAGTGTTCCAGACCGGGAAGTTACCCAGCAAAAACTGGTTCGAGCTGGCTCAAACCAAAGAAATTATTTGGCGAACTATTCCCTCCTGGCTCTCCGCATTTTGGTGGGCTTTGGGAGGCAGGAGCGAAGAGCCGTGAAATCGGTCCTCAAAAAGGTTTACCAATCTGCATGTCCCTAACTATTTTTGAGCTCTACACTCTCTTGATGTCAGATACGCCAATCAGTTCCAGACCCTCTATTCGCCCATTCCAATGTGACCCTCACGACCCCGGAAGCACCAACTCCCCGCCCATCTGATGATCGGTCGTCCACTCCTTGCCGCTCCCGAACCATCTTTATAACCAAATTCCACCTAGTCGTTTGTCTCGCTAGCAGAACGTCCATCAAACTGCGTGAACATTTTTGGACCAGGTGGTCTCAAAGAGCATTTTGACCGAGCTACAGGCCTCGAAGCAAGTGGACACGAGGCCGTGTCAATGCCAAACCAGGTTTAGTTGTCTTACCGAGAGAAGGAAAATATCCCTCCACAAAACTGGAAATTAGGGTCGTGTAAGCTTCAGTGTGCCCTGGGGGTAGACGGTTTAGTTAGAGTTGTGGACGTTAAAAACGGAAGTCTGGGGTCTTGAAGCGGCCAATACCCAAATTAGCACCACTACCGGTACATAGATAACCTCGGCACCTGTTGGTTCAAATGTTGCGGTGAACACGCTTCGGCGAATGTCTCGTCCGCAATGCGACCTGAAGAAAGAGTGTAGAGCAGGCAACAGCCAATCACAGCGCATCAGTCGTCACCACTCAGATAGTGGCACCAGTAGCACTGCCAGAGCCGTGAGCAATCATTCCAACCCAAGCCGTTTAGGAGGCAAACACCACCCGAAAAAGAGAAGCAGCCCGGAAGAAGGAAGCCAGCATCACTCATCAGCAGCAGTTAGCGTCGCCTGGCGGCAGAGACCGAAGCGAGCATCGCGCAGTAGTCGCCGGTCGGCGTTTTTTTTTTGCGACCATCGTAGCAGCAGTCAGCAGTGAGAAGCGCTGGCGCAGTGGTAGCGGCAAAGCTACGAAGAAGGAAAAATAGTGCGAAGAGAAATAAATGAAGAATTGGAGCAGTATCCAATTTCATGTTTTGCTCCAACGCTCGCTCCCATTCCGCTTTTCCACACAAAATCGGCACTTTTCAGGAGCCTTCATAGAGCTGAGATTTCCTTTCACGCAAAAGAGTTGATATTCCGGCCGTGCTCACGGCCACCACCACCATCCAGCTGCCTTGCGAGGCGCATTCCAGCAGGGAGCACAATGCTCCACAGGCAGTCCGAGCCAACCGACCTGCCTCCACCGAGAAGACAACCACCGGCGTTATCCCTCCACGGCCCAATCCCAATGGGGGAGCGGGTTTGGGGGATCTTTCGGGTAACGCGGGATAAAAAACACGGCGCAAGTGTCGTTCACCTAATGGTATCGAACTACTAACCAGCAAAAGTACAATATATATGCGGCGGTGATACCACGGTGGCTGTCACAATAGAGTAATGTGGGTTATTGTTTGTGGAGATACACCAAAGTGTCGGTTACAGTATTACAGGTTCCGAGATCGGGTGCTAGTGTATGGCGAGAGGTAAGCCATCGAGGGTGATTCTGATTAGGGTTGCTCAAGGGCTGCCACAGCACTCCCCTTAACGTGCCCCGCAATAGCGAGCGAATTTACGTGGCGCCCCGACCGGGTTCGGTACGGCTGGAACTTCGTCATCTTGGAGCCAAGCTTTCGGTGGCGATTCGTCGGTTTCGATAGCGGCTAAGCTTTCAAGCGATCTCACGGAAATCGGGGATTTTTCCCATTGATGTCGACGATGAAAACTTTCTTCTTCCGACAGAAGCACTCTGAAACGGTCCGTTGTGTATGGTCAGTGCCAGTGGAGGTTTAATAACAGCGCACATCTTCACGAAAACGTGTTGCATGAGAGCTTAGCTCCTTTTTGCAGGAAATGTTGATGCCTTGGAATGGCTGCTTGTTGAGTTGGCGGAGTCTCGCCATCTGCTTTTTTAGTCCAGTTGATCGAAGTCTGCTGTTGTTTGCCGGCTCGTAGTTGCGTAAAGAATTCTCCGGGTACTCGAAGAGCTGTTCCTGGAAGGTTGCATGCCAGACGATTTGCAGGCCTTCCTGAGAGAGCGGTTCTTCATTCCGAGGAGTACACTAGGTAACGACTCGGTCCACTTCGTTATGGCGGCACATCATCGCGGCCTCTGAGTCGTCGGTGGCTCTCTTCGATTTCCGGCGCATTGGCTTCGGGGATGGTACGGTGTCGCCTTTCAGATGGGTTAGACCCAGGGTTCTGAGTGCTCCTCGGATACTCAGCTCGACTCGAACCGTCGTCCAAGGTCGGTGGTGACGTTCACCGGAACTTCCAAATCGCGCGATCCATCCATTGATGAAGGCGCGCGCGACCGTGGCTGCCGTCACATTGGGAACCGGTACTCACTTCAGGCCAGCGTCGGCAAACCGATCGATTATCGTCAGACAATACACGCATCCGTCGGATGGTGGTAGTGGTCCGATCAAGTCCATGTGGATGTGTAGAGAACCTTCATCTGGTGTGGCGATCTGGATGGATTGCGTGCGCTGTTGCGTCGACGAACTTTCGGATTTCACGACAAGCGACGCAATGGGCGACGAAATTCTTTGGCAGTCACGCCTCTCACCGAGGGCCAAACGAAAACGGTCCGTCACGAAACGAGTGGTCGACCGAACGACCAGGGTGAGAAGCGCGCTGTGCAGCTTTCTGACAATCTGCTTCCGAAAATTCTTTGAAAAACGGAACCAGCGCCGAATAGCAGAAGTAGAGATGTCGCAATACATCGGAACTCGTCGACAATGGAGATTGAAGTGCCTCAAGAAACAACGTAGTATTGGCGGGTGGATTTGTGAGGAATGAGTTGAGCTCTCAGGATCGCCTCTTTGCGGCTTTGCCGTCAGCTCAAAGTCGATGGTTTCGTTGGTGTTGGAGATGACTTCAACATGCGACTCAGCATGTCGGCGGCTTTGTTTGCTTCCACCGGCACATGCCGAGCATCCGTCGTGTACTCGCCGGTAAACCGGAGATGCCGTTGTTGTGTTGGACTGGCTCGTTCAGGACGCTGTCGAGAAACAGGATGAGAGGCTTGTATCCTGTATATATGCAAAACACCCGAGCAGAGAGTGTCCTTTAAGTACTTCACTGTCGGTACATCGCACAGCCTGGATCGTACGTACTGATTTTTGTTTGCTAGTGTTATTTTCGAGTATAGGCGGCGCCAGGTGAAGCGAGAATCTTTTTCAGATTGATGTAACACCTGCCCAATACAGTGCCGGATGCAATGACTTGCGCGCACCGGAAAACAACATGGATTATTTATATGCTACGTTCGCTAGATCTTGCTTACACTGCCCGTGCCGCGATCGTTGTTTCGTCCCACTTCACCGGAGTTTGGTCGTTACGCGTTCATTCTCTGAATCATCGCTTGAGAACTCTGTTGACGATCGTTGCTGTGTGGGAACAAGCGGCGGTAGAAGCGAGAAAGTCAAAAACCGTTTCAGTTGCTTTTATACATGGACGTAAAACTGCAAAACAGCTTCAACTTTGCTGCAGGGTTTGATGCCGTCTTGATTGATGAGATGGCCTAGAAACACGCGACTGATTGCCGACTTGATACCAAGCTACTGATGGTGAGTCCGTTTTCTCTAAGCCGTTGGAATACCAGGCAAAGATGTTCTTTGTGTTGATCGATGTCACCAGATGCGAAGGCAAAGGTCATCGACATATGGAAACATGAAATTAAAATGTCGCAAGATGTCAGCGGTGATGCCTCGTGTCGTTTGCCCTTGGCGTTCCGGAGTCCGAGTCATAACCAGCCCGAACAACCCGAAAGGCGTGTAATAGCGGTTTTCGGATGTCTTCCAGTGCACGGGGATTTGGTGTAGGCCCGCTGAAGATCGATGCAGGAGAAAACCTTTGTTGTGGAGTATGTTTGAAATCCTGGATATGCGGTATTGGATACCGATCGGGAACCGTGATTTACTAAGATTTCTGTAGTCACCGCAAGGACGCCATTTTCCGTTAGACTTTTTGACCGCGTGGAGGGCTGGCTCCAAGAACCTTTTGGAAGGTTGGCAAGATGGCCTGCTCCATCAAAACCTGAACTCTGCTTTCGCTTCATTCAGCTTATCGATCACAGTCGTCGGGGGCGAGAAAAACGGGCTTAATTGTAGCGGTGATAATTTGGTGAACGGGTTTTCGCATCTGCAGGGATTGTACGGTATCTTAGTGATGGTGGATGTCTTGTACCTTGAGGATGTCGGCAAAAGGGGAGTTCATGTCGAACGGTGATTGTGGCTCGAGACGGCATTGATATTTCTGATTTCAGGCGGGTTTGGTTGTCGATCAGTTTGCTACGATTGAGATCCACCAGCAGATCGTAAAAGCCAAAAATCTGCCCAACGATTGGCGAGATTAACATCGGCGATGGAAACCCAAAATGCGCGAACACGGGTTTTGACACTATGGTAGAGGCGTTTCAAAATGTAAGTCTGTAGCTGGGTCGTTTGCGCGGAAAAGTTGGTACCGGTTAGTGAGAAGTTCGCTGGAGACGGGGAATGATGGTAGAAATACCAGTAACCAGTGTCAATTAAAAATCGCTGGAGTGTTTGTTGATCAGTGACATGAATTCTTCGGATTTTGATCTGGTCAGCATTGTCGTAGGTTTATCATGTTGATTTATTGGTCTGGGCAACTGCCTGGGATAAGTTTTTTCGGAGCGCATATAGACAACAGTACCTTCCGTCGTAAAAATAAGGCAGTAATTCGATTCTCACCTTTGTTTCTCCTCGCACCACGAGCCTGAACTCACATGGCGGTAATGGAAACCAGCAACCGTTCGGCGCAGCACCGTGAGTACTGTGCGACGGTGTCACTTCACGACGTCCTGGTGAACGAGATTGATGGCGGATACGGATCTCGGGGACCCCGTGGCGAGACTTCATCAAATTATGGGTCAATGTTTGATTCGTTGTTCCAAACCAGAGAACGACATTTGTTCGGGGGACTTTACCGAAGAGATTATTACGGGGCGCCCATAATTTTGTCGGCTACCTTCGTTGTTCATCGTTGTGCCAGCATTGTGGCGATGACGTCAGCGCACACAGCAAAGCACGTAGCCGAAGATCTTCAGCACCAGGCCCAATAACTCTTCATCACCAGACGTTTCATTTCGCCACAACAAAACGCTTGTTTTGATCGCCAAGCGTCATTCCAGAAAGCAAACTGGTCAACGTTGAGTTTCCTATGATGCATGAAAAATGTAATGGTAGCGGCTGAATTTGTCGTATCGCTATTGTTCGCGGACTCATTAAGCACTGAGTTACGCATAGCTATCGCAGTTAATGACAGTCCATGCCACTATCACTGCATAAACAAGTATTCCGGTTTGACTCCGGGTTCACACCAAAAGCGGCTTCCGATAAATGTCCACGTATCGACATCATCCGATCGAAATCTGACAATTTATTTTATTATCGTGTAATTGTTTTTATTCGTAATAATGTCATCTTCATCAGAAGCATTTGACTGTTTCATTGCGGTTTTGTGTTCGTGGTTTGGCTTTGCGGGAAGCACCAACGACGAGTTGGCGCGGTTCATTAATCGTCAGCTGAAAATAGTTTTCAACGAATTTTGCCACTGTTCCGTCGGGGTCACCAATTTAGAGATCTTTCGGCAGGTCGGGACAAAAACACAGCAAGTGTCGTCACATCGCACGGTTGACGTGAACATTGACCAGCGTACAACAGGCTACAAAGTGAGCATCAGCAGAGCCACAATAGATAATGTGGGCTGGTTGTTTGTGGAGAGCACCAGCGTCGTTACAGTATTAAGGTTCCGAGATCGGGTACAGTGTGTTGAGAGGGTTATCGAGTGGTGATTCTGATTAGGTTGCCAAGGCTGCCAGACGGGCACCATATTAGCATCAATGAATGTGATATGTCCATCAGACCATCATATGTTACCATTATATCAGACATTATGTCCACATACTCTTTCTTGAAAATGCAAAGCACAGGAAACCGGTGAAAACAAGCAGAGAATGAATACATATAGCAAGCAAAGATAATTGATATGCGTTTCACGGCAAAAGTTCTTCTGACTTTCTATTTTTTCGTATAATTTCAGTCTTCCAAAGAAAGAAAAATTGTGTGTATAATGTTTTCACTATATAATAAATGCCATTTTCATCGTTTATTTCTAGTGTTTTTTTTTGCACCATATATCAAATAATAATATTTAAGTATGTTACATATTTTAGCTATTCTTAATTTCATAAATATTTTCATGTCAGTTCTGTATAGATAAGAATTTGACCTGCTTAAGAATGTAAGAAATATCATTACGTACAAACAAAAAGAAAAATTGATGCGAGCCTTGGGAATCATATAATATATTAACAGTACTTTTAACACAAACTGATCACTGTTATTGATTATTAATACGATTGTATCCATTCAAGAAATTTATCCTCAAATCATTTTTCTAACGGTAGAGGGAGAAGGTAGAAATGTTTAATACGGCCAGCGTCATAAACTGAAGGGGCAGTGTCAATATTATTGCGCGTTGTCCAATTGCGTTTTACTTAGTCATCATATGACCCAACAAGTTTGTGGTGCTGAGCGTCCTTGAAAACCATGCTATGAATTTATATATTTGTACTTGGCCATCAGGTTTTTCATATTGATACAGTCAAAGAGTTGAATGTTAGATACAATAGCAATCACGTACCTGGTGAATATCGAATTTTCTTCCTGACTATATAATATATGAAAGAGTTTCTTCAAATTTGTAGGGAACCGACCCGGAACTGCTACAATTGAAGAGCCAAATAAAGGTGTTAGTTCAAATGCAGATTTTCATAACACAGGATTTCCATCAGGTCCGCACTCGCAGCATCAAGATTTTTCAAACCAAAGAGAATGTTCGAAATATGCACCGACTAACTCTAATGCTATTGAGGACGGTAGCAATGAAAATAATCAGATCATGATCATCATCCGAAAAATGCTGTAATTTTTAAAATCTTTCCAAACATGTCACAAATCATATTAAGGGTTTCTGCAAGCGCTTTGTCAACAAGATGCATTTTTAAAGAAAGTTGTTTGTGATTTAATTTTGTTCGACATACTAAAAACTGTTGAGATGATTGATTTCACTCTGCTCTGAATATACTCTTCTACCTGAACGATTGCTTAATCAGGTTGACCATATCTTGGATAATTTTGCAGAGACATTAGAGCGCCGTAAATTTTGTGGCTTTTGTTTGATTTTTCGTTAAATTAATATCCTGCTGGAACTATATTGGATACAGGTGAGCATTCGCGTCTTTTTTTTGGGAGGCAGCTATTTTCACGAATATTTTAAAGAAACTTGTAATAGCATCAGCGCTTTCGAGCGCATATACTATTTCAAAAGACGACAGTTGGTTGATTGAATTTAGCTTAATTCTGTATGTTCGCAATTGTTTACAAGTCTGCATTTCCATAACTATAGTTGTTGGGCCGTGGATTGTAAATGAAACAATAAAGAATATCTAATTTGCAGTAATAATGTTTGTTTTTCCATAAGGGCGTTAGCATTCAATAACACAAAAATCTCACATACTATCATGCACCAAATAACAATTTTACGATTTTTCATAATAGATTAATTGATTCAACCAAGGCTGAAAATTTTGTCAAAATTATTCAATGTCAAGATGAACCCCAATGACTGAAGAAGAATAATTTCATTTACAATAATGTGAGCCAGAAGTCCACGTTGATTGAAGCTGCATACGTAACTTTGACCTCAGGTGAAAGATCTGAGAGGATTTTCTGCATTTTGAAAAATGCTTCGTATGAGTTTTTGTTAGCATCAGTGTAAAATACACAGATACAAACACATGAATTTCACCAGCTATTTGTGCTGGTCCAGATGCTGTTCAAACCTCAATGGTAGAGGGAATTAGTTCAGCAATAAAATCAGATGAACGCAGAGGGACATACAATCCTCTGATGATAAGAGAGAAAGGGACGTACAACTGGTAAAGGCTATTACCAGAGCATAGCATGATACATTTGAAAGATTAGTTGAAAGTTTACACAAAGAGACATCGAGATAAATCCGTCTGCCCTTCAGACGCATTACTACCACGACGTGGGCTCTTGCCATAAAAACGACGGTTTTGCCCAGCATTATGACGCCAATTCTAACAGAAACACGGTTCAACAAACACATTTTGAACCTAAGTTCAATAATGTAATGCCAGCACGCCCAGTTTTACAAACCAGGTCATACTATCGCGGAAAAGAGCGTGAATGACGTGCGTACAGGTTTGTGTTTCTGCATATATCAATGAGCAGATTGTTATGGGTGTCCTGCCGAATTTCGATATGATTTTTTAATTATCATTTATTTGCAGGCAGGTCTACACCGAACTAACTTCTGACAGAGCCAAACTTTCATATTTGTATACATCACGTTTATCTTAAAACCAAGGTTAGGGATGAAATACTGACTACCGCGGCCGCCCCGAGAGTTGTAGAGAACTACAAATAACGGATGAAAGAGGTAGAATTTCAGTATGGTTTACATAAACATAATAAATTTTAATTCTCATTATCTCAGCATTACCTATAACTATACAATTTATGGTTTTTGACTATCGTGAACATTTTTTGAAAGAGAAAGAAAACAACACAAACACAGAAATAAAAAACTTATACTAAACATACATGGTTAAACTAACTACAATCTAAGGCTTATGTTAGTCAAAAACACATAAATGAGTTTCATAAACTCCAGATCACGTAGAGCCAAAATATCTCGAACCGGTACATTGGGTTGTCTACCTCGAGCCCAGAAGGAAATCACAAAGCTCAGATCTGACTCCACGATGCTCAGCACATGACCAAATAATGTGATCTGCGTCCGATAACTTTGTCCACACTCACAGAGATTGCTGTCGCTCAGCCCAACCCGGTACAAATGAGCGTTCAAAGAATAATGATTGGACATGAGTCGAGACATCACACGAATGAAGTCTCGACCCACATCCATCCCCCAAAACCAAGATTTCTTCGACACCTTTGGGATTATAGAATGTTGCCATCGCCCCAAATCTCCTTTACTCCATTTATACTGCCAGCTGACGAGTGACTGTTGACGAAAAATTGGAAAAAATTCGTTGAAGGCGATTTGTCGATCACAAATATCGCCTTCCATAGCGCCCACCTTTGCAAGCGAGTCCGCTTCTCATTGCCCGGAATTGAACAATGAGATGGGACCCATACAAAGGTGATGATAAAATAACGCGAAGATAAAGCACTTAGAAGCTCCTGTATTTTCATGAGAAAATACGAGGAGTGCTTTACCGGCCTCAATGAGCGAATAGCCTCTATAGAACTGAGACTATCCGTGAAAATGAAGTACTGATCCGGTGTTAATGAGGCAACAATTTCTAGCGTAAAATGTATTGCCGCTAATTCAGCGACATATACGGAACAAGGAGCTTGAAGTTTACGGTTGGCGCTATAAATTTCATTAAATATACCAAAGCCTGCTGACTCCTCTATCAAAGATCCGTCAGTGAAGAACGATTTAGTGGAATCAACTTGGCCAAACTTTGCAGCAAATATCACCGGAGCAATCATAGGACGATGATGTTTGGGATTCCATGAAGCTCCTGCTTCATGGATAAATCAAAATGAACCGAATTGTCGAAATCGGAGAAGCAAACACGATTGGAAATGTTCGGCGAAGGGCTGACATCCTGTGTTATGTACAAATGGTACAAGGTCATGAAGCGTGTTTGAGGATTCAACTCAAGGAGCTTCTCAAAATGTTCGATTACCTGAGGGTTCATAACTTCACACCTGGTGAGGAGCCGGAGAGATAATTCTGTAAACCGATCCGAGAGTGGCAACATGCCAGCCAGCACTTCAAGACTCATGGTGTGAGTCGAGTGCATGCAACCTAACGCGATACGAAGACACCGATACTGAATACGTTCCAGTTTAATGATGTGCGACCGAGCCGCTGACTGAAAACAAAAACTACCGTATTCCATAACCGACAAAATCGTTGTCCGGTACAACGTTAGAAGATCTTGTGGATGAGCTCCCCACCAGGTCCAGTAATTGTGCAGAGAAAGTTGATCCTTGGCTGGCACTTTCGCTTCACATACTCAATATGGGATCTCCAGGTGCACTTTGAATCGAACCAGACCCCAAGATATTTAAAGGACATAGAATGAGTTATCGGCTTACCCCAAATTTGAAGCTTCGGTTGTGCTGGGTTATGCTTCCTAGAAAAAACTACCAACTCAGTTTTCTCCGTAGAGAATTCGATACCTAGCTCTAGAGCCCAAGTAGACAAATTGTCTAAGGTATCCTGTAAGGGTCCTTGCAGATCGACCCCATTGGGTCCCGTGACAGACACTACGCCGTCATCTGCAAGTTGTCTCAACGTACAATTGTCACTTAGACAACCGTCAATGTCTTTGACATAAAAATTATACAAAAGGGGCTTAAACATGATCCCTGGGGAGACCCATGTAGCTAAATCGTGAAGCTGTAGAGGTTCCATGAGAGAAGCTCATTTGTTTCTCTGACAGCAAATTGTACAAAAATTATTCATTAATGGTGAAAAGCCACAAGCGTGGAGTTTATCTGAAAGAACTTCAACAGATACTGAATCAAAAGCCCCCTTTATATCCAAGAATACAGAAGCCATTTGCTCTTTTTTAGCAAAAGCTAACTGAATATCTGTGGAAAGCAACGCGAGACAGTCGTTCGTTCCCTTACCCCTACGGAAACCATATTGAGTATCTGAAAGCAGGTTGTTCGTCTCCAACCCATTTGTCCAGACGGAAAAGGATAATTTTCTCCAACAATTTTCGAATACAAGATAACATCGCGATGGGTCGATAGGAGTTGTGGTCGGACGCGGGTTTACCAGGTTTTTGAATGGCAATAACTCTCACCCGTCTCCAATCATCCGGTACAATGTTGAGTTCCAGAAACTGATTAAACAAGTTCAACATGCGCCTCTTCGCGACGTCTGGGAGGTTCTTAAGCAAGTTGAACTTGATCCTATCAGCCCCTGGAGCCGTATTGCCACACGAAAGGAGTGCGAGAGAGAACTCTACCATTGAAAAGGGTTGGCTAATCTCATCTATCGAATTCGTGTTTTCGCGAGGAATCATCCGTGCCGGCACAGAATCTGGACAAACTTTTCGCGCGAACTTTAGGATCCATTGGTCCGAGTACTCCTCGCTCTCGTTGTTCGTAGTCCGGTTACGCAACCTTCGCGCCGTGTTCCAAAGAGTACTCATCGACGTTTCGCGTGATAGCCCGTTCACGAATGTTCGCCAGTAACCGCGTTTCTTGGCCTTGATGAGGCTCTTAAGTTCGCGTTCAAGAGCCGTGTATACTTCGAAGTGCTCAGGTGTTCCACGTCTACGGAAAACTTTAAACGCGTCGGACTTTTTACGGTAAACCTCGGTGCATTGCTGATCCCACCATGGAGAAGGAGGTTTCCTGCGAAATGACGTTCCTGGAACTGGTCGAGTTTGAGCTTGAAGCGCGCTGTCTAAGATCAGGTTGGAGAGGAAGTTATACTCTTCCAGCGGTGAAAGCCTTTCTACCGTCGTTACGGCTTCATCTACTGCTGTCCTAAACTTTGTCCAATCGATGTGACGGGTAAGATCATACGCGACGTTGACAGACTTCGACGGATTGAACCCGGTGGCAACCAGAAACTTGTATGGGCAAGTGATCACTACCGTGGGGATCTTGAATCACATTCCATGTGCAATCCAACGATAATGAATTCGAACAAAGTGTGAGGTCTAATCTACTGCCAACTGAGGATGTACCAGCCAAACGTGTTACTTCTCCATTGTTAAGTACTGTCATATTGAAGTTGTCACAGAGGTCATATATCAAGGAAGACCGGTTGTCATCGTACAGTTCTCCCCAGCCTGTACCGTGAGAGTTAAAATCTCCCATGACCAACCGCGGAGCAGGAAGAACCGAACAAACATCTGAGAGTTGTTTTCGGTTAATGGAGGCTCTTGGAGGAATATAAACGGAAGCAATGCAAAGGCTTTTATTTTTAATGACAGCCTGACATGCGACAACTTCAATACCTGGAATTGGAGGAAAATTCACTCTATAGAAGGAGTAGCACTTTTTGATCCCCAAAGTACTCCTCCTCCACGTGAATCCTCACGATCAAGACGAATAATATTGAAATCATGAATCGGAAGATAGATTTCGGAAGAGAGCCATGTTTCACTAAAGAGCGAATGCATCACAACCGGTAGTGTGAGCTAAATATTTGAAAGATTCCAATTTAGGAACAAGACTTCTACAATTCCACTGCAGAACAGTGATCAAATCCCCGACCTCATTTGGAAAATTATCCATCGAAGGAAATGATAGCTGCAAGGATGGGCCACTTAATTGTCAATTGCTTCAAAAGGTCTTCACTGTTGGAAGCATTGCCAAAACAATGCTTTTGAGAGGGTCAGAAATTTCAGGTGCTGAAGATACCTTCAACAATATCATCAAATGAGAACAGTCCAGATGGAGAAGGAACTTCTGTTCTTAAAATCGGGGCGCTAGGGGTTTTGGATGTCCCCGGGAGAGATGGAAACTCCTGGGTGTAGTTAGTACTACGGAAACCAGGAGGACTAGGATTTTCCTTTTTCCACCTTTCCTTGAATTGGGCAAACTGGTTTTGGGCTCCGGCTCAGCAACTTTCCGTTGGCGAACGCGTCTTCGCTTCCTTGAAGCACCTTCCGGAAAACTGACTGATGTTCCCTCTTCAACCAAGTCAAAGTCAGACTCGTCATCTGACAGAGGAGCAAAGGGATTCGTATTGGCATTGGGTGATGGTGAGGCTTTTTCACCATTTCGGCGAAAGATTGCCTAGAACGCTGTTTAAGTGATCGTTCTAATTTTTCCCCGCGTTGCTTGTACGCCGGGCACGACGAGAGAGCATGAGGAGGAGTACCCTTACAGAAAGCGCATTTTGGTGTGCTGTCTGCGCAGGCGCCATCCTCGATGTTTCTCCCCGCAATTTGAGCAGCGTGCCTTATTGCCGCAGTGGGAGGTCGTATGTCCCATCTGCTGGCATTTTTGGCAGATCATTACCCGTGGTACAAACAAACGCACAGGTAGTCGAAGTTTTCCCAACTCGACGTATTGAGGAGGGCTGAACCAGAAAAGGTCACGCGAAACGAATCTGACGGAGTGAACTTCTTTTCACCCTTAGTGATCGATACTGTGCCTAATTTTCTCACATCCAGTATCTTCACTGGAGAAAGCAGGGGTTCTTGAATCGACCAACCCCTGCTTCATCAGGATCTCAGGGGTCAAAGTCGCTTCGGTGACCACACCTTCTATCTCAATACCTCGAGCTGGGATGTACACTCTATACTCGAGTGTAAAGAATTGAGAGACAGCAATCTCGTTCGCCTGTTTCAGGTTCGACACAACGACCCGAAGTTTATTGGGCCTGATCTTAATGATTTCAGTCACGGCCGAGAATCGTTTCGTCAGATCATTACTGATCTGGTAAACATTTAAAGGTTTCGTTTTGGGCTGAAAGTATACAACCCATGGACCAGCTGAATCATCTGGATAGGCCCGTGACCGGGTGACGTTTTGAGACACCTCATTATTTGACGGCATGGATGAATCATCTTCCGACAAATCATCCATGTCGCACCCGTGGGAGCTTATTATGCTCAACCACTGAGGCACTTACAAAAGCACACTACAATACAATCCAATACAATAAACAAGCTAACACAAACGAAAACACAAAATGACAATACAATCTATTCAGGGAGAAGGAGAAAAACAAAACACTTATCTTATATGTAGATATTATTGAGCTGCTGCTGCTGCTACTGCTGCTGGGTGGCGAACGTGCGTGGTCGCCTTTACCGGGGAGGAGTGAAGCGCGACGAGTGTGATGAGGCGAACCGTTACTGCCGATGAAATGAAACGGATAGCCTCTATCACAAGATGAACTGCTGGTGTGTGTGATCCACAGAGATGCGGCAAAATGGCTGGTCACTTGTTTGCAGCAAATTAAAATTTATCACCACTGCTCTAACTTCTGGCTTTCCACTTCAGAAAAAAAAAATAAACTCGATGATAACTGCGGCCAAAATAAAGTCGAGGAGAAAAAAAAAACTGAACTTCGAGCTAATACACCTTGAGAAACCATTAACACAACGGAGCACGGAAGAAACGAACTGTACCGTTTGCCTGTTAACTAGGGAATGGCCTCGTTCTTCTTTTTTGCGATATTTCCTCCGAATAATAGAGTGAATTTTGTCTGTTCAGTGCCTGTGTGTACTGTTCCACATTCGCTCTCGTACGGTGTTTCGCTTCTCCTGTACTAACTGCTTGCATTTGCAGTCAAACCAGTCATTTTTTTTCGGTTCAGTGCAGATGTATCAGGTGCCGCTATTGCAATGCCTCCAATGGTGGTTCGAAGATCTCTCCAACCATCTTCAAAAGTTCTTGCGCCAATCTGCTAACCCGTTGGTAGGGCGGCTTCAAGCTATTGTGCGTATTCTTGGGCAACTTCGGTTTTTTTTATAGCAGCTCAATGTTAGATCGCAGCGTCTGGATTTGACGTTTGTTGTACACCGTCGAGAGTTTTGAGCGCAGACATACTGCAACTAGGTAGTGATCCGGGTCTTTATTCACACTGCGTTTGGTGCGAATGTCGATTAGAACAGGGTTGATTTGATTCTTTGATCGTTGATCAGGTGGTCTCCCAGTGACTTTGTGGATGACTTTACGGGGAAAGAAGGTACTTTGGACAACTAGGCCGCAAAGTACATGCATCGTTGGCCGTTATCGTTCGATGCGGTATGAAGGCTGTTCGGCCGAATAACGGGTCTGTACATTGCCTCGCGTTCTAACTGAGCGTTTATGTCACCAATGGCAACTTCTACGTCCTACTGCGGGCAGCCATCACACGCTTACTGTAGATGGGCGTAGAACGCGCCATTTTAGTCATTGCGTGGCAGCTTGGACATTCTTGCATTGATCGGAAACCATCCAATCACGCGTTGACGTATTTTACCCAGCGCTGCAAAGCCGATGCCCAGGTCGTTTGGGCCTGTTCATAAACCACGTAGACTCATTTTTGAATATCTCAAACCACCCCCCACTATGGTCCGAATGGACAAATTTCACGACAAAAATCAATAACCCGAAAACCATTATCTTTAGACAGATGGTGTCTTCAAGAGATTTGATTTTTAAAATAAGGTCTATCTTTGGTTTGAGTTGTGACTAGGGTGGTCCTTTAATGTTCATAATAAAAAATTTAACTTTTTATTCTTATGGGTTAGAGGATTTTTAGCTTAAACAGAATGTAGATATTTTAATTTAATGAAACTTTGGTGAAGAAATTTTAATTCTATCTCATCTACGTATCGTTTTATAACAGTTTTTCTAACTTTCCTTAGGGTGAGACTTGAATAAACAGTTTTTTTACTGTAACTTTTCTATTTCAATTTGAATTTGAAAACTCTGCATAAATGACTTTTAGGGTATCAAATGACGCACATTTTGAACATACAAAATAGTTGCTATTTATTGTATTAGAAAAGTTATAGGGGTTGAAGTGTAAAAAAATATACGTTTTTGGAAAATATTTTATTCCTTTATTTGCAAATATTTGCAAACACAAAGTCCGTGAACTGTACAAACTTTCATCTACAAGATCTATGCAAAAATGTTTGTCCCCTTTTGTCCCCTTTAGGGAAAAAAATCTTTTTAAATTTGGTACATTTGCATTTTGTGCACAAGTTAATGGTTTTCGAGTTATCGATTTTTGTCGTGAAATTTGTTCATTCGGACCATAGTGCATTAATAAGAACGATGTCCGTAAACTGCCTTTCGAGCTGGATGAAAAAAATAAGATTTCCCATCCGTTCAACAAAAATGGTGCGAATGGAAATTTCAAATCAAACCCACATCAAAAGTCTTTTGAAAATTTCCCAGATTGATAATAAATTACTACTGGCAATATTGGGCCTGTCGTACATGTTTTAAACTTGGAGATTTTAGAGACTCCGGAATCTGTTCCATATAAAGGGCTGTCCATATACTACGTGTTAATCATGTGGGCTCAAGAATCAGAAAAAAAAAAAAGATTACTCGTACGGATAAAAACAGATTTCAAACAAAATTATGGCACATGGGTATGTATGAATCTGAAACACTCTAAAATATGTCCCTGTGGTATATTGATGACCCCTTGTGAAATGCAGGGGGGCCACAGACTCGGGAAAATCTGGAAATGCGGGAAAAAGTCGGGAATTTAAAAATCCATCGGGAAATTTGCTCATATGGCAGGAACCATGCCCACAACTTTTTCAAATTGATTACGTTTTGGTTACGAGTGCGCGATTGGTATTCTACGTATTCTACAAGATACGAAGAACAGTATCCATGGTCTAGCGCAGATCCAAAGGATTCCGTTTCAGTGCAATGAAAGCTGTGCAAACGTAGTTCAAAATTAATTATATGGGCCGAGTTGTCTTCGTCAGCTCCAAATCAGTATTTCTTCCACCTCGAAGATACCAACCAACGATGGTAGTTTTAGCCATAAAATCAAGTGTGATTCAACAGAAGTACCTGCATGGTAAATATCGGGTGAAAGCGAGAAATACTCATGTTGGAGCATCAACTTTGACGCCAGCTGTAGTCCAAACCACTTGATGGAAACAGTTCAAATTTTGTCCACATCAATGTCTGTGTTATTTTAAGCCATGGAGAAATTTAATATCCTACCTAAATTTTTCACAGAAATACGGATTATTGAAATTCGTATGTCAAAATTGACTTTTTTCACATATGTTATGATAACTTCAAATTTAGAAACTTCATCAACATAAACATTACATTTTGGTCACAATAACATTTTGGTCACATAAAGTGTATACATTAGTTATAGTGTTGTCAAAATTTCAGCCAAATATATTGATAATTGACAAAGTTACAGAAGGTTGAACAACGCGTATTTTGGAGGCAAAATTTTGCTCGGCTTTTTTTTGGCTACTGAGTGTACTTCCACTGCATTAACCCATTCTGACCCATGATGTGTATAGAGCACCACATTTTTTTTTTTTTTTTTTTGAATATTCAGGCACAAACAATTTGGATAATGTTGTAATGCAACTTTTGGAACATTTTCGTAGGTTTATAACATTACTAGTATAGTAATGTGGAATGTGGACGTGAAAGTCAGTGATGCCTCAAAATAGGCAAGCGAGAGAATTTGCACAAAAATCCGACAAACACGTTTTGTCATTTCGCAAGGACTGTCGGTCTTTTTACTGTTTTTTAAGGAAGCTACTTGACAAATCTTCATTAACATATCCTTAAAGCGTTACGTAACGTAAATAAAGACCATCTGATCGCTGCAGTTGCTGACAAAGTGGAAGAAGAGTTTGGGCAATTGTGCTCGATGCCATCTTTGAAGACTTGCAGGCCGGATTCCAGAGAAAGGAACAGCATTTGGACAAATTTTGGCTAGAACGATTGGTCATTCCAAGAAGAAAACGGCCAAATTTGACAACATTTGTCAAAAAGGTGCTGATCCCGTCGCACGAAAATATGACGATGGAGCGAGGATTTAAATTTATGAAAAGTGTCTGGTGGTGAACCAAACTGAAATGGGTTTGTCTACGCAGATAATTTCCTACGATGTTGTAGTGCTGGAACTGTCAACGACGTTGAAATCACGAAGTCGCTGAGAGCACAAAAAAGTAAAAGAGATTTTCAAAAAATGTAGAAAGATGCAGAAAGCACAGCAAAGGAGCTTGAAGCAAAAAAAAAAACGAAAAGGTGAGATATGTCAGTGACATATCTGCAAAGTCGACGTAGGACTGCTTGTTGATGTGGAGGAATTGTAATAGAATTAATAAATATCTACTATATTTTGTTCAGTCTAAAGACTCATCAAACCATCTGTTATTAGTTTTAGTTTCCCACGAAAATTAATATAGTCAACTCTTTATAACTTTTGAAGTGGCCCTAAAAAGGGCCGTTTGGTATTCAGTTATTCGCTGTTCCTGGAATGATCCGAGTAGATTGTCGAGTACCGGTAATTGTCGAGTACCAGATGATGATTTGGTAGACAGTCGAATGGGTGGTCGTTGTTGTTGGTTCTTTTCCATGGAAGAAAAGCATATAATATAAGTCTTTAGGTGTTTTAGGAGCGTTAATATTGTGTATGAAAATCTTGAATTCAACTCTTTAGAACTCCTAAAGTGGCCCTGAAAAGGGCCGTTTGGTATTTTGTCATTTGTTGTTTATGGTCCGAGTAGTACAGACAATGGTCCAGTGCTAGGTGATGGTTGGTTGTCGATGTTGTCATTCCAGTTCATGTTCCACAATATCTGCTACCTGTTGATTTAATGGTTCGGGTGCTTCGAATGCGAGTACAGACAACATAGGTCTATGATACGAAAAATATAAACAATAACGTCTGCACTCTACGCCGATATTTTTAACAAACGTTAAATCTATACAAGAACCACCAAGTGTGGTTGCTTCATTCCGAAGGTTTGCTAAAGTAAATTTTAAATGTTTTTGCATAAAATCTAGAAAATCTATGTTTTCATGTTTGGAAACGTCAATGTTAAAGTCTCCGGTCAACACAACTGGCGTATCTTGCGCAGCATACCTGAACAACTTGCGAATCAAGAACAATTTTAAATTCTTGGTAGTTGTTCCTGGTGAAATGTACCAGCAGAACTTCAGTGTCCATTACTGATATCTTAGCTGCACAAATGTCCCCGACGTTATCGACAACGCAGAACATCTCGTCATGATGTTCACTGAGCTGTTGGATCTTGTGGGTAGCAGCCATAGTGGTAGCCTTGTCCTGCTGATATATTGCTACACCACCTGCTCTCAAGTTGCAGCGTTTGAACTGAACGATGCAGTGGTAGCCTTCAATATCGACTAAGGAGTCATTGTCTAGCCAAGTCTCACTCAGTGCGAGGAATTCCACGCTTGTCAAAATCCGATCTGAGGCGATATCCATCACGTGAGCGTTCAAACTTTGAACATTGATGCTCATCAACGAGGTGGCAGAACCCTTGCTTTCCAATACTTGGGATGGTTTATCCCCAAGTGTTTGTAATCGATGGTTTTCTAGACGCTGCAGCTCGTTCCTGAGGTCTACCATCTTAGGTGAGTTGCTACCTGTAGCATGATCGAGCTTAAAGGCATTGGTTGGGTTTGTTAAATACAGCCCCTGGATTGACTGAACACGTGACAATCCAACATACACTAACTGCTGGGTACCGAGAGCTGCTGCTGCCAAAGCTGGGTGCTGCCACGACCAGCTGGGCACTGCTGGGTAACCAGAGCTGCTGCTGCCACAGCTGGGTACTGCCTAGCCGGGTGCTGCCTAGCGGGATATTGCCACCACCAACTTCTCCCACCGGGAGATCCGCGCAGCTCCAATGCTGCCGAAAGAATGAGGCATTAGTTCAAAAATGGGTCTTTCATAAGCTCCCAGCTACTCGCTGATCTCGTTGTCCGCTCTGCTGTTTGCTGATTGGTTAATACGCTGGTGTGGTATTTTGATGCGAGTGTGATATTCTTCCACCCTGTGAAATTTTCAGAACAGAGAAAATCGGGATTTACATATAGATAAGGGGCTGTTCATAAACCACGTAGACAATTAAGGGGGGGGAGGGGTTTCGAAATAGTCTACGTTTGTCTACGATGGGGGAGGGGGGGATATACCAAAAGTCTACGTAGACTTTTTTCTCTCTACAAAACGGATATTCATACCTTCCGCACAGAGAAAAATACCGTCATAAAAAATATATTCCAGGTAAATCCAATTATAAAATTAGTTTATTTTTGCCGCAAACATAAACTTGCTTTCTTTCTAACATATTCTATGTTTAAAACCAACCCTAGTAGCACAATGTTGCCATTCGGTTGAGATATCATAAATATGACTTGCTAAGTCATAATCAAGTCACTACAACTAATAAAGGTCGTAGTGTGCTACATGGGATGTGACATCGATGTTTGAAATTAAAATCATATTATGTTTATTTTCATCATATTAATGATACGAATAAACGTACAAATTTTACTGGTTGCGTTCGAAATTAAATTTATTTATTCTATGAGTCTTGGTTATCTAGTCCTGGATTGCTAACATGTTTCAGTTTCAAGAAATTTG
>JASCZW010015411.1:0-20609 GCA_034211315.2 Aedes japonicus | reverse complement strand
AGATAAACTACTAATATTTGAATATGAATTGTGATGGATATTTCAGTTTATCTGATCATTTTTTTGCTTCTTCATCTGCATTAACGTGAATCAATAGTTGAACAGCACAAGATAGACAATGTTGCAATTACAGTATTCACACGATTATTTTAATGTTTTGACGAAGAATTAGAGCGACATTCGACATGTAATGCTCGTACTTTGTTCTTTCATAGATGATGTACATCAAAAAGGTGATGATTGAATGAAACACTGTGTGATACTTCCTCCATTGTCAATATTTTGTCTCATATTCACATACCAGTCCTACCAACGTCTGTTTGAACTTGGCACATTGAGCAGGTCCGTCTCATCCTGTCACAGATGGATCGTGAATTATGTTTGCTGGCTCTTCCAGCCATACACCAGTCGAGAAGATTAAAAAGATTCATCTGTTCCTTTGAGATGCTGTCCATGAAGATTCATCGAACTTCACGCAGATATTTTTCCGCGATCCTGCAGATAAATGATTCAGCATATTCGTTATGGTACAGATGTTCATGACGTTTTATCAACATGCATAATTTTAATTTTTCAGATCTGTTAACACCAGCGCCCACTTTGATGAACCAACATTGTGACGCAAAAAATGGCGGTTTTCGAACGATCACAGCACGTTGCCTGCGTACGAGACACAGTACTGATGTTATGTTCATCAGCCACGTCTGTTCAGCGCACGCGTTCCATTCCAGCGTTACTATGTCCATCTTAACATGACGTCATAAATAGTACCGGGTATCGCTGACGGAGAATTTTCACCATAACACACTGGGCCGCCACAATAATATTCTTTGATATCGAGCGTGAATTACATTATAACTATGCGCACCATTTATTACATTTCTTCTGAATATCAAACTGAAGAGCCACGAATTATATATCAACGTTTTTTTTCTTTACTAAACAATGAAAAAACGAGTTACATCCAATTGCTGACGTTGAATGGGGTATGCTGTTCTAACTTATGCTCTTCATCTCGATGATCGTTTGTATCAAATGCAACATGACTGTTATCATCACCTATCGATTTCAGCAGATTCATCATCCATGAAGATCAGACCGCGGAGTCAAATGAACTGATGATTTTATACCAAGAATAATGCAGCTGTCAGTTTTTGTTCGATATTAATGATAGATAACTGTCAGGCACAATTGCAGACTTCATCATTTTTGTTTTTCATATCGTTGTTTTACCAATTACATTTTAAATTACTGTGACTTCAGATGATATCCGATTGCCGCATCAAATATTTTCAGCCATTCCAGAATATATCATTTATTTTTCATTTTTATCGAAGTTCAATAGTCGAGCAGCGTAACAGTTCTTCATTTTTATTTCGTCAGTTTCATAAAATACAGCAATATACAGAATAAATGAGTATTGAAGAGATACAATATTTTTTTCACTTACTACGCTGATCAGACCACCAAGATGATCATCTGTTTTTTGGAAACACTCATGAGGTTGATCTGGCCAGTGATCATGCACAGATCATCCATATTTGTTCACTATCGTTTCTGATGTTTGATGAGTCACACATATGAACAGAAGGCTGCTTCATCTCCATCTGAATCACTGATGACGGCCCAATTTCATACCCAGCAGTCATGAGAAGGGCTGATGTCACTACACACTGCCTTACCAGGCACGAGCAGATCAAAGCCAGGCTGCCTTAAAACTATAATATCTGGTGTTACACAACTTTGTCTGCAACAGGCCCTACTAGATGAAGAAATAATTAAATGATCTTTAAAATATTCATCTCCTTACCTTTCATGTTTACTTGTTCGTTTGTCCAAATTGTACGGAGCTCGAAACACTGTTAGATAAAATGAAAATGCAATCCTCTAAACATAGCAATTTTACTTTCGAATTATGCTAACTTTTATGTATCTTCAGTCAGTCACGGAAATAAAAAGAGGTACAGTAACAGGTGGGTCCAATGGCTGCCTGTTAGAAGGCTCTGATTAAAAATTTTCTTTAAATAATTTAAAATTGAAATTAACAAGAATGAAGTTCAGCAAAATATTGCCATTCCCAGGAAATAAACTATTTTGAAAAGAAAATAAATGGCTATAAATTTTCAGCATAAGGAGAACAGTTTCAGCATTTGGCAATTCTAGATTTGAAGACAGTTTATAAATTAACACAGTTTGAAATTGTAGCCATTTATTGTCTATATTATATGACTGTTTAGTATGAAAAACTGCAGATGCATTGATTACATTACCGTTTTATTTCAGGAACTAGCCTTGCCAAAATGTGTCCTTGATTGAAAATGGAAGAAATTCTGTTAGACACCGTTATGGAGAATGCGAAGTGAATTTTGATAGGCCTGATGCTACAGTCGACATGCAACTATAAATACAACTACGGGTACTGATATCAACTCAATGGTAGCCTAGAATTACCTGATTACATGTTTACCTTACTTAAAGTTGTTGTTTCGCTGAAAATATTATCGTTAATGACAAACTTCTATCTCCATATTTCGCTTATGATACTGAAACATTTCATCATCTGAGTTCATACACTGCGACATCTGGTTACAGTCTGCAAGGCCTGACGTGGTTCACCAGCCGAACGTCTGCAACTGATCGACTTCGGCAACGTCCGAAATCCAAGCAGATATCCGTAAATCTACGAGCTGCGTTGATCATCGAACGTCTACGTTTGAGACCCGGCAAGTGCCACAGACTGCAAAAAGGCCTATGCGTATACCTAATAACTGTCTGCACAGGCCATATATCACAGAACAACGCGCCATAAACAAACTGCCATTGTAAAACCTCTGAATCAATGTTGAAAACGTCCATCTTCAACATGTACCTACATCTTTCTGTCGCCATTTATTAGTCATTTATTCAGATGTCTTAATATTAATGAAATCACCATTGAAATCCAGAATTGCACAGTGTACATGCTACGCCAAGCAGCATTCGAATAAAACGCTACTAAAAAAAATATGTTATTACATTCAATGATTGTCTCCGTCGTTGCCAAAAGAATCAGCTACGTCATTCCATACGGCTTCATGAGGCAACGACGAGAAAAATTGCATCGGTAAAAGGAGAAGCTGTCTTCAAAATCCCTAACGGTTTCCATCACATGCTTAGGAGCAAATATTAAAGAAGATCGCAACATAACGTACTTCATGGTATTTACATCAGCTATCAGCCTTGTCTTGAGTCATCACGAAGCCCCATGCTCAATTTCAAACCAATCCTACATATTCCAGTTTGAGGATCTATCGATATCTGCCTCTAGCAAAATCGTCTGTTCACTAGTGGATCCTGATAGAAGACATGAAGTGATGCAATCAGTTTGATTACATCGAATACCTCATATCTAAATGGTCCACCATGGTCTTCTGACATACGCGTCCCTTTATCCTATAGCGCGATAAAGAAGCCTAGAAGAGGGCGCACTTACCCTCTCTAACTGTTCAAACTAATTCTGAGCAGTAAAGTACAAAACAACAAAATTCCCAGAAATTCATGCACTGTGTCACTGTTCCAACATGTGAAAACTGTAGTACTACAGAATTTGAAGGTGCTAACGCCGATAGGATACAGCGGTTAGCAATGTTTTGCCTGAGGTCAACCACTTTACCACCGAACGTGGAAACTGAGGAAGGTGTCATTAATGCCAAAACCACTTCACTACGGTGTGGCAGATTTCGTTGAGAAAAATATCAATCCATCATTCTGTCAAGCCATCACTACGAGACAATTGAGCAATAACAAATCAGTGTTATAGTTGCAGTGGGAACGGATGTTATGCCCCATTATTTAATTAGCTATATTACACTGATTTGATGTATTGCTTCAATTTTTACAAAGCTCAGGGCTCGAGGCTGGTGCAGTAACGTTTGATGGGTCGAAGCTGGAGGCAATTTGGTGGATTGATATTTTTCTCAACGAAATCTATACCCTTTTCCGCAAGCCAATTGAGAGTGGTTTTGTATCGAGCTCGAACGCCAAATCCGGCCAAAACAGTGGAGGTGTACTATGCTTCTTATATACAGGCAACAATCTCTTCTGGAGACACTCAGATCGATCGATTTCCGCATTATAGTTCCGGTAGTGTAAAAATGGTTGACTTCAAACCACAGAACTTATTGGTTGCCATACCAGTACCTTTCAACCGAATTTCTCCACTTGAATCGACCTGTCCGCATCGCTCACATCCTCCCCAACGACCATCGGCGTAACTACATTGGGGTGCCTAGGGGTTAGCCTCCCTAGATTCTGTAGGCCCCCCCCAGGATTTTTCCTAATATATTTAAAATTTGAAATGACACAATCCATAACTTCTAAGGAATTTCAGGTTTTTTCCTAGTGTAATTTGTTTTTGTACTTTGCTTTCCAGAAATAGCTTTGAACGAGTTACTTTTTCTGAAGGAGCAAAGTGCACATACCCTCTTCCCCAAACTTTTCTTTTTATCCCACTGTACCTTATAGGATAAAAATTCGGTACATATGTCAAGAAAACCATAGTTAAAGACCATTAGATCCATGAGAATTCCGATATATCAACATTACATCCACTTCGCTATCTTCCCAGCATCATGGGATCCCACTAGTGAACTGCAATTTTTGCTAGAACCAAAGATGTGAAGAAAGTATCGATAGGTCCTCAAGCGCTCGGCAGGTTCATGTAATTGAATAGAATTAGTTTGAAATTGAGCATGGACTTTTGTTCAGCAGTATTTCAAACAAACGTACTGATCGTGCTCAATACCATCAAAGGCACATTATGAGTCTTGCGATGTGGAAATCTCTGCTTTATAACTCCCTAAAGACCACATGTGATGGAAGCCAAATTCCAATTAGAGGTTTTGAAAACACAACTACTCACTTTTACCAGTAGTGTTGCTTCTCGTCGTTGTTTACTTAATAACCTCGCAGAGAAGCCCGGTAAGGTGTCGTATGCTGATTCTTTTAACAACATGTTTTGACGGAAACCCAATCATTGAATGTATGTACTTACTATTTTTTTCAATGCGTTTTATTCGAAATACTGTAGCAAGCCCAACGCCTTAGCCATAACAATTCTGAATTTCAATAATTCAATTCTATTAATATTAAACCTCTAGACTCATAACTAAAATAATAGCGACAGAAAAATGTAGAGCCTTTTATGCTTGAAAAATAAGATTTGACTTTTCTATTGACATTGTTCAAAAGGTTTACAATAACGAGTTTTGTTTATAAGCGCATTTTAGTATTCATGGTATTATTACTACTCTTGTACGAACAATTTAGTAAAGTTATACACACTTAAATTTTTTTACAGAAATCTGTAACTTTTTACCGAATTCTCAACAGCTGAACGTTCGGTAATCAGATTTACGTGATTTCGAGTAAAATTTTACAGATATCTGTAAAAATTTACCGGATTTCGGTTGAAGTTACCGAAATCGTCAAATCGGATTACCGAACGTTCAGCTGATGAGAATTCGGTAAACACTTACAGATACCGTAGCAAATAATCTGAGTGTGTAGACTCCCCAGATTGATTAAATGTTTCGAAGCTAACTGAATGTCCATAAGCAAAATATGGAGATAGAAGTTTATTCATTAACGATAATATTTTCGAAAATGTAGCTTTAGAAGTAAGGTAAACATGTAATCAGGTAAATTCCTGAAATCATTACATTTATTGAGGTTGACTTCAGTACCCGTAGTTGTTGATATAGTTTGCATAATGGGCCTGTATGTCAGATTTTATCAAAATTCACTTCGCATTTATTATAACAGTTGTCTAACATTTATACTTAAAATTTCTTCAAAGGATTTGATTTTCAATCAAAGGTTTTATTTTTGGCTGGAATAGTTCCTAGTAAACAGTGGTGGCCAATGTAATCAATACATCTACAGTTTTTCATACTAAACAGTCATATTTGACATTCTCTATGTATAGACAATAGAAGTAACCTGAATTTCAAACTGTGTTGAATTTATAAACTGTGCTTCAAAGTCTTTAAAATTACCACCATCTTTGAAAACTTTGTTTACTCACCCATGTTTGAAAATTTTATAACCATTTATTTTCTTTTTCAAAATAGTTTATTTCATAAGAATGAACTATTTTGCCAAAGAACTCATTCTTGTTGAACTTTTCAATTTTAAATTATTTAAAAACTAATTTTTGGCCAAACCTTCTAACAAGGCAACCATTGGGATTACCTGTTACTGTTACCTGTTTTTTTATTCCGCATTATTTTGACTGAAGATACATAAAGTTAGCATAATTCGAAAAGTAAAATTGCTATGTTTAGAGAGATTGCATTTTCATTTTATCTAACAATTGATTTTCAGAGCTCCGTACAATTTGGACAAACGAACAAAATTAAATATGAAAAAATTAAGAGATAGATAATTTTAAAAGATCATTTTAATAATTATTTTGTAAAAATATATTGGAACCCCTGACCACGGGTATAAAGGACAACATCATACCCTAGATATTTTCAGAGTTTTCTGTAAGGAGCAACTTGAAACTTTAAAATATCACTCGTCATACAAAAACCAAAAGACCGATATTATTTTGACAACATATTTATTTCTCCACTGTTCTTTCAGAACACCAAGAATTTAGATTCCAATCATCTAACGTTGATAATTCCGGAACAATTAGAAAGCAACGCTACTGCTTCTTCCTCAACTAGCAACTCCATCAGCTTCATCGGAAAACGATAGTAAGACAAATAATATGGAATTGTCTGATCTTGGTACGCTTGAATCTGGACCGGTCCAACCTCGCATTCGTTTTCCAAAAACGGTCGTTCTCATCTACGTTGGAATACAGTCATGCAATGATAACTTTATCATTGCTGCGACTGCATTCCAATTACTGTATTTGTTCTGCTATGTTTGCCGCATTTTTTGCGCAAAGGCTTTGCGAAAACAAAATGAAAAATTTATTTGCACTATTTTCAATAATTGGAGAAAACTAGGCGAGAAAATAAAAGCTCATGACGATACTGCATTGCATAAGGAATGCTTCGAAAAATATTTAGTTCACTAGCAATCGTTGTCATCTGAAATGTACACGAAAAACATTTAAATGTAATTGAAGAGCAAAAGCAACATTATAGAGAAAACGTTAAGAAACTGATGGAAGTTGCGAAGGATGAGTATCTACCGACAAAATTGAAGATTTTAAACACGTTATCCAAATCAATCTAAATTTTAATATAAATTAAAAATGTTCATTGACTCATTGTTGTTCTTTGAAATTTTTAAAATATTCAGTTCAAACTTGACTCTACATAGAGTCAGGTCTATTCTGTGCCTCGGTTAGTGGAGATGCCTTAAGAGAATCGAGGTAAGGTGACTCGTGTGAGTCCATTCTTCATTTGATACAAACGGAATAATACGAGGTAGAGAAAGGCTTGTAAGATAGAACAGCGCCACTTTTGACATTCACTAGCGACAACACTATCGCTGACTGAGTGTTAACCTCATTTTTTACTATTCTTCAATTTTAATTTGCTTTTGGAGTGAATACACTCATTCCATTTAGCTCTTCCAGGTTTCAATGTTCAGAAAGTGTTGGCATAATTAAAATAGCATTTTTTTCTAGTGCATAATATGTGGAAATTTCCTTCGATATCAAAAAGGCTAACATTTGTGTTGGCTAGCATTTTCAGTGTATTTTTATGATCCAAAGGCATTTCCAAACAAACCGTAAAGTGAAACAATTTTTTGATTTTTGTGTTTATGACGTCATGTTTGTAAGATGGAACACTGTTAAGCTTGTAAGACGGAACACATTTTTTTCGTTTTAAACATAATGAATGATGAACATATGGCATGGAATCAACAATATATCGAAATATAACAATACATTTTTTGAAATAACAATTTTCGATGGATTTCGAAAAAAAGCCATAATTTTTTTTGACGACTATAAATAATTAGTTCCGTGCGCAAAGTTGGAGCCTTTTAGTTCGTCTTTCGAAAGATCTTCGAAAAAATAAAAATTATACATGTTCCGAGCAAAAAACGAATCATGTTCCATCTTACAGCCTACTCAACATTCTTCCTTTAGATCAATTTATACTACAGGATGCGGAAAAAAATACTCTAAGGCTCAAACGGTCCATGAATTTCTTCGATGGAGATCTTATTGGACACTTGAGTATCCTAAAAGAGTTTTCGATAAATCCTTTAATATTGATAAGTGAAGATTGTATGCTTAGGAGAAACTACTTCAAACATAAATTCACAGTCCATGCAGCTACTCGTGCTGATTGGGATAAAAGAGAACCGGGTTTTCGTCCGGGCTCAACAATCTTCTATACAGATGGTTCAAAGCAAAATAGTTTGGTAGGGGCTGGTATAACTGGTCCTGGATAAACTTGTATGTGGCAATGGGAAAATATCCCACAGTGTTTCAAGCTGAAATGTATGCCATACTGGAATGTGCATCAATCTGTATGAGAAAGAAATTATAAAAATGCAAACATTTGCATTTGTTCAGATATGCTAAGCAGCTCTGAATTCTTTAAAGTCAAAAACATTCACATCTAATCTGGTGTAGGAATGCACTAGAGTTTTACAGCAATTGTCCTGTCGCAACATGGTTAACCTCTATTGGGTTCCTGGTCATTGCGGAATTGAAGGAAACGAAAAAGCTGATCAGATGGCAAAAAATAGGGTCATCCATGCAATTCATAGGGCCCGAACCATTTATTGGTTTATCTTCTTGCGCCTTAAAAGTAGAACTAAAGAACTGGGAAGAGGACAAAGTACAGGCTATCTGAATAGTACCTCCAATGCCCGGCAATCAAACAGTTCATTAAGCCTAACGCTTCTCATGCGAAAAAGTTGCTTAAACTTTCGAAACATGACTTGAGAATATACACTGGTTTGATAACTGGAAATTGTCGAGTAAATATCACCTGAAAATCATCGGTAAACTTCATGAAGATATATGCCGCTTTTGTGGATTAGAGAGTGAAAGCTCTAAGCATTTAATGTGCGACTGTGTTGCACTATTCAATAAACGATGCAGATTTTTTGACAAGGGGCTCATTGAACCCTGTGAGGTCTGGAACGCTGCTCCCAATCAAGTGGTACACTTCATAAGAAATGTAGTACCTGCTTGGGAAAATTGCCTACTGCCGTAGTGGTAGTTACTCCAAATAGTAACTTACCATTGCGATAATATGGCATCAATAAAAAGGAGGACACGTCACAATAAATCAAATCAATGCTCGCAGTGGCAATACGTCCCCAACAAGGGAAAAAAATGCTATTCTATACCTCTGGGAAAATTTTCAAAAAATTCCTTGGACAAAATTTTGAGTTACGCCCTTTTGAGTCGTAAAAGAAAAAAATCGAATAAAAATCAATATATCATCATAAAAAAAACACATTTATTTATCATAACGATAAACGCCAGTTGGTTTTTTATGCCATTCCACACGTCTGGACTTGTATTTGAAATCAAAATCCTTGTATAAAATTTTGAGTTACGCCCTTTAAGTCGTAAAAGCTAAAAGTCTTATGAAAAACAATATAACATCAATAAAAACACAATTATCATCAAAATGATGAACGCCAGTCTGTTCTTATTACCATTATTCACTTTTGGATCGATTTTTGAGAAACTTTAAGGATAAAATTTGTTACTTACGCCTTTTCGAAATGACCATAATTGCAGAGTTATTAAAACAAATCGATATATGATATATGGGTCAATAACCGCCTAGAAACATAATTTTTGCTAGAGACACAATACATTTTTCAAACAGCTGTAACCAATTGAAAAGTAAGTCAATTCAGCTGAGATTTTCACCACCATTTTTCCAATAATAACTTCTCCCTAGCTCAATCACTACTACAAAGACCGCTTAACTGTGAATTCATCTTCAAAAGCTTTTTTTGAGTTCCAGGTTCAAACATTATTCCGGACCTCTTAGGACCCTTCATGACGCCTGTAATTGTGTAAAAAGCTAGATCATTTAACAATCATTATATAGAGTTTTCCGCATGCTTAATGAAATTTCCGTTTAAACCTTAAAAAAGCAATCGGAGCACATTTTGGCTTTGTTGCTTGAGACTGATGCGAGTGATCGTTTTGGTTAAGAGACGGCTTACCTCGACGATTAGAGAGAATCTGATCGCCACATAAGTACCTTGTGATCAAAAATTTCCGGTAATTTGAAAAAAAACGCATTTATTTCAATTTTTAATTGATATCTTTATTATCGCCTTCAAAGTACTCGCCATTAGAGGCAACACACATATGCCAGCGCTTTATCCAATCATCCATACATTTTTTATAGGCCGATGAATGTATGGCTTTCAGTTCTTCCAGCGAATTCTTTTCGGCTCATCTTCGGCGCGCCATTCGGACGATTGTTGACTTGTGAGCATATCAAATTCATATACCCACGTTTCATCACCAGTTATGATGCGTTCCATGAATGTGGGATCGCTATCTGCGTTCGCAATCATCTGTTTAGCGACCTCAACTCGATGCTGTTTTTGCAAAAAATTCAGCTCTTTTGGAACAAGTCGTGCTTCAATGCGTTTCATGCCCAGAATTTCCGTCAAAATGTGTTCGGTCGATCCAAATGAGATATCAAGGAGTGCAGCTATCTCCCGAATGCTAATTGAGCGGTTTTCCATAACTAAATTCTTCACGGAAGCGATGTTTTCATCGGTAGTTGAGGTCGATGGTCGTCCAGAACGCGGCATGTCACTCACGGCCTTCTTTAAAGTCTTTGTGCCAAACAAATGTACGATTTTGTGACATAGAGTCCTCACCAAAGGCTTTTTGCAACATTCTGAGCGTTTCCGCTGCAGAAAATCCGTTTGCAACACAAAATTTCACACATACGCGTTGTTCCAATTTTTTATCCATGGTAAAAATCGCCGAGCGTCTATTTATCGACTAACAAAAGCAGTTGTCAAAACAAAACTAATGGATAATTTGCTCTCACACTTTGACAGAATATCAGAACTAGTGTTGCCATCTTACACTAAAAGATTTTACCGAAAAAATAAAGGCGGCCTTTTTAAATTGAAAATTACCGGAACTTTTTGATCACAAGGTATATGAAATTCTTATTATTATTGATGTAAAGAACAAATAAGTTGATGTCTATACCGGATGATGACGCTTCCTCAGTTAGAAAATAGGACACCGCTACTGATTTTGACGAAGAATTTTTAGCCTCAGAATTTTAGACAAACTTTCTGTTCGCTTAGAAGAGTTACATCCAGGCTTTTTACCTTGCTTAATTTCAAACAGGCAAACGTTACAAATGCGAACCACTTAAGCCACATCAGAAACTTGCTTTCTAGGACGGCCTGGCTTCACCTTCTTCGGAATTGCACCGGGTAAATTTTTCCCAATTACAACTTTCGCAGTCCGGAAAATTTCACAATTGTATGTACCAGTAGACCTGACAGCTGTGTAGAGTCATATTTGTACTTGTACAGGTGCAAGATTTCTTACTTTGAACCATTGTTTGTATTACACTTCACTCTGCCCGATGTACATATAGATGACGGATAATACTACTGTCAATTGGCAATATCGGGCAAATGCTATTGACGAATGACTTCTTTCACAGCAGTGCACACTGGGCCAGGAGATGAAATTAGCAAGACAAAACCTCTAGCGCTTTGAGCATGCATTTTATCAAGATGATTGCTTCAGCATTGTTGCTCAGTTTTATCTGCGCCACAAATTGGTAATAAAAATTAGTTCCAATTTTCACCGCAAGGGCGGCGCGGCGATACTAACTTTTTTATTTCGCCTTCTAGCGGTTTGATGTTTTCCGCAAAGTTCTAGAGCATAAAATAATTAGAAAGTTTGCCGAAGACATCAAAGTTCTATGTCTACAAATAACAAAATAACGATTAGTTTCGTAAAATTTAACTGAAATTTACGTTTTTTCTACTAATTTTCATATTTTCGTCAAATATATTATTTTTGATACCGTTTATGTGTTGAACCTTATCATTCGCGTATGTTTTGGAAGAGTTCGTATAGTTTTGGGACATAACAAGCGAAATATTAGCCAAAACTTTGAAAAATATCATGAATTTCAAAATTAATACGCTGATAATAAAATTACTTGAATGAATTCCTACTGGATTAATTAAAATAACCTACCTTGAGCCATAGTGATCTGTAGAAGGCACCAACCACAAACTAGAAGTAATCTGCCGAAAGAACCAAAAGGGTAAACCAGCGCTTCCAAACGGTTGATAACTACACAATTATTATGACATTTGACGTTTGAGATTTGAAGTTTTGAGGCGTATTCAAATGTAATGGGGAAAGTCGTGGTTGCTTTGATATTTCATCAACATCCGTGCACTCATGGACATAGAAAAAATTACTGTGAGGCACGTTTTCAATATTCTCGTGGAAATGAGTGAGGCAACACCAAAACACGGCTAACAGTAATATCAAAAAGGCAATAGAATTATGGCAGCGTGCGCAGGCTCAAGCTTCAACATTTGCTTCGATGATGACCCCTTGGTTTTGACAGTGAAGTAAACAAGTATGTGTGTCAGCGATCAATCGTATTCGTCGACACACGAATACAAGTGCAGAGGAATACTTATTTTCAATTGACTTTTATAGCACACTATTTTTTACAGATTAAAAATAAAGATATTCGAGGTGAAAAAATAATTCCATTTGACATGTTGACATGAAAACATATCAGATTTTGTACAATGGAATGCATATGTATGTATACGCAAAAAGCAATCAATTATAGCATTGAGTTCGGGCTAAAATCATCAAAAGTTTAAAAAGTTTAAAAGTTTAATACGATATCTCAAATATATCAAAATATGTATGGGGCATAATTTCAGAATTGAAAGGTCACATATGGTACTTTCTGAAACATGAGTAATTTTTTGCAACAACTTGCAATTTTTTGAGAAAATTAATTTTGAAATTCATGATATTTTTCAAAGTTTTGGCTAATATTTCGCTTGTTATGTCCCAAAACTATGCGAACATTTCCAAAACATACGCAAATTATAAGGTTCAACACATAAATGGTACCAAAAATAACATATTTGACGAAAATATGAAAATTAGTAGAAAAAACGTAAATTTCAGTTAAATTTTACAAAACTAATCGTAACTTTGTTATTTGTAGACATAGAACTTTGATGTCTTCGGCAAACTTTCTTATTATTTTATGTTCTACAACTTTGCCGAAGACATCAAACCGCTAGAAGGCGAAATAAAAAAGTTAGTATCGCAGCGCCGCCCTTGCGGTGAAAATTGGAACTAATTTTTATTACCAAATTGTGGTGCAGATAAAACTGAGCAACAATGCTGAAGCAATCATCTTGATAAAATGCATGCTAAAATTTCTAGAGGTTTTGTCTTGCTAATTTCGTCTCCTGGCCCACTGTGCAGTGGTAATAGGTCTTACATTTTTGTTATTGGACAGGCATAGAATGCACACTTTTTTCCGATTGGATTCATGACTATCCATTGTTTATTTTCAAAAAACAACCGTACTGTATTCGTTGTAAACACACCTTGTCAACAATATTATAAATACCAATGCTTGCTATGATTAACTGTTTTTATCTTCTAATGCCGTTTTTGTTTTTGCTGTGTAGCTACACCAGAACTGCACCGCCTTACACCGGGAAAAAAGCGAGTGTAGATATCGGTTACACCATTGTTTACAGACCAATGATGTTGAGCTGTCAAAGACCCCCGCTTGTTGGCGCTCTACACTGTTTGGTGGTACACCGCAAAAACAAAAACAACATAATAGTCTCTCAAACATAATTATGAAACGCGTATGTGTAATTTGTATCTTATGTGATATTGCATTAATTTTTTTCTCGAGTTTTGTAGTTACGACCACAAAAAGGCGTAAGTTCAAATTATGCCAATCTTTTTAAAATTCGTTTTAAAATGTAGAATGACAGTACGAACAGGCTGGCGTTCATCATTTTGATGATAAATGTGTTTTTGTTGACGTAATATTGATTTTCATCAGATTTTTTAGCTTTTACGACTTGAAAGGGCGTAACTCAAAATTTTGCACAAGTATTTTTTTTTTAAATTTGCCCAGAGGTATAGAATAGCATGAAAAACCAATTGGCGTTCACCGATTTGATGGTATATTATTTTTAATAGTAACGTTTAATAAAACACCGTGAGGTGTATTACTAGTATCACTTCCAGCTCAAATACTTACTCAGTTATAATAAAACATATAATCGATTGTCGCACTTTAGGCTGAGTCAAGGGACACATACCCTATAAATATTTTCGTCAACATAAACCACAAATAATCCAAGAGTGTGTAAAATGGCTAATTTAAACAACACATGCGAAAAGCTATATAAGTTGGGGCGTCATTTTCTTGGTTTGCCAGGGGCGCCATAAACTCTAACTACGTCTCTAGTGCCAGATGATGAACAATATAATCATAAGCAAAGATCAACCTCAAATGACTGGCAAAAACATGACATAAATAGTGATTTCAGATCATATTACTATGCAATAAATTCTGACATTCTGACAACTAACCTAGCTGTGAGAAGGAGCTGATGAAGATATTCCCTCCGGTGCACGCGAACAAATGCAAAATACACAAAGGCAAAATTTTAGCGAACTTCTTCAGCAGGTTGGAAACAGATGGTTTTTCAGATGATGTATTTTAAATCGTCAAAATGAAAGTAATAAACTAGTAACCAATCATGATGTATGCATCGAATCATGAGCCCGATGGATAGAGCTGCTGTTCATATCATTAAAATTGAAATAATTTGGAAAATGACAACTAGCAACAGATTAAAACAGTCTCCCCTGATTAAGCCGTTCCCTACCCTTATTATACGTGAAATCTTCGTTTAAGTTCTCGGATTTTTTGTCAAAGATTAATTAGATGGAAAGTTTATGGTATCCAAGTTTGTTCACATGCCGTAATTGAAAGTCAACATTTGATTAAGTCTAATTTAATTAATTACGACATTAACAGGCAAAACAACCGAAACGAAGCTTGCTGTTAGCTCTTTGATGCAGTAATTGAAAAAAAAAATCGAACTGAAAAAAAAAGTTAAGCAAGCTTCCTACAGAAAAGGCGCTCCCGGGAACTGCAACCCAATTGTGCTGAAATTCCAGATGAATTAGCAAAGCCCGAATCGATTGCGTGGGGCAAGGCAAAATCACCACCCAAGGAAAGGAAATAGAAGTTGTTTTCCCAACAAGCGTCCCCCTCCCCCCCCCCCCAACGCACCCCTTACCTCGTCACTGCTGAAAACCGTTTCGACGCCGGCCTTCCGCTCCGCAGCTCCGGAGCTGGCCTCGGTGTCTTCGACCGTGTTGACGGTGTTGGTCGAGTTGCCCTCCACCAGTCCCAGCGAGGACGCCGCCGACTTCCCCGGATTGCCAAACTTTTTCTTCAGTCGAAAGCGTATTTTTGATTTGGTTTGTTTTGGTGTTTCTTCCTGCAAGAAAAAAAAATGAGAGAGAGATAGGAAAAAAAGGAAAACAACAAAGGGAATAAAATGTAATCTATGAGGACCGATCGTATAATTGAAAGTGAAGTTTTAGGCAAACAATGGCATGGGATTGTACCAGCGCGGAAGTTGATGGAAAAAAGGATAAAGTTAATTTGATTACCAGCTTTGTGCTGATTGGTTAGTGAGGGGGAAAGGCAGCCTACTGCGGGTAACCATAGTTCGAGTAATTATGTTTCTATTCGGAAAAGTAATACTCGCTCGGTCAGAACTTCGGGAGTCGCTCCCGCCTAGAATGCCTAATTAGATGTACGTGGTTGGGGTGTTAAATGGGCAGTAATCTACTGCCTTCATGACTGGGGGCCTCAAATAGCCTGGTCTGTTGAGCACAGTTTAACCAAGCTTGGGTTAATCAAAGCATGACGTTGGGTGAAATATTTAAATCAAGAATCAAGACGGTGCCGAGAGCATGTAATAGCGTCAAAGCTAGAGAGAAGACTCAAGAAAGCGGCAGTTTTATTGTCGTAGTTGTTGTGGTTGGGGTTGGTTTCGTTCGACAGTCGCAGAAAGAATCCAATTGGGCTTTTGTACACTAAGGTGTTTAATTATGCTAGGCAGGATGCCGGATCCTTCGGCCGCTCCGAGTCCCACAGGGGGAGAATTAATGAGTGGAACGATGAGCAGAACCGTGGAAATGGTTTCCAAAATTAAATCAGATTTCAGTGGAATAGGCGATTTCGTGACCCTCTAGTGATACCCGCTGGGAATGTGAAGGCGGAAAATTACCCCACAATTAAATGGTCTGCTCCTATGTTTTCACGTAAAACTGCGTCTATGCTTTCTATACTGGGGTGATCGAAATTGAAATAGTTGTTCAACCATCTCTGCTCTCTGCTCTGATTTTCGTTTGATTTACTTTAATCGATTTCAAATCTTCCTACACATCTTCGGAAATCGATAATAAATATCCCAAGTAACCATACGCATTATATAATTGCACTTGTTCAACGCAAAATCAATTTCGGTAAAGCTATTTCCATTTAGAATCCGGAATAATAAAATCATCTTTATCTCGGTAACGGATTGACGTACAAATAAGTAAAATACATCAAAACAAAGGTAATTCACTGTTCTTTAAGTGAAACATATCAATACAAATTATTTCTCTTCGTTTCTAATGATAATTCGCACTTTCTTCTTTATTCCTCCCATCAAACGCCGCACACCTCCGGAGTCAACTTCCTTGGCACATTTGTTCCACACTTTGGTCATCTGAGTCGCGTTCCGAGTCATTTTTCCACTTTTCTTAAGCTTCCGCTTCATTATTGCCCGAAATCTCTCGATGGGCCGGAACTGCGGGCAGTTGGGTGGATTTATGTTTTTATCGATGATATCTACGTTATTATCGCGGTACCACTGGATGACTTCCTGGCTGTAGTGGCAACTCACCAAATCTGGCCAAAACTTCACGGGCTCGGGCACAGCTTCGAGCACATCGTCTTATTCGTCACGAACATTTTGGTCTTTGCTCCGCAGCTGCATATCCCTTGGGGACTGTTCATAAACCACGTAGACCAAAATATGACATTTTCAAACCCCCCCCTCCCCCATCGTAGACTTCCGTAGACTTATACCAACCCCCCCCCCCTTTCCCTTAAAGTCTACGTAGACTTTATCAATTTTTTTTTAAGTATGGAAAATGTTTTACAATATGTGGCTGTGGCGGTTTTAGGAAACGTTTATGAAATAAAACTCAAACAATCAGGCTTTTCATTTTTATATTGTTTCATAAGTATAAATAAAAAAATAACAACACACAATTAAGCAAATGCTAAAGATGCCCACACCATGGCTTCTTAAACCAATAATTAAATTTCATCAGCGGAAGCTAACGGAAGAATTCTGGTGGAATTGTTTCTTGGATGTCAAGTCCAATGATTTCGACAAAACGTGATCCTATCCATAGAAGCTCCGTTCTCGTCGATATCATAAAGAATTTCTGGCGTTGCTGCAGAATCTTATTTTCTTCGACGAAATATCTGCCTTGTGGATGCTTTTGCGTTGATCTGCGTTCACTTTTGTCGCAAAATGCAGTCCACAATAAAAGCATTTGCGGCTATTTTTGTTTTCACTTTAGATATCAAGTTCAGTTTATCTTCTTTGAAAGTTCTCCAAAGCAAGTTGACGTCTTCCCAGACCTCTTAATGCATTTTCTACTTTGTCCCACATGCGCTAAAACCCTCTACTAAATGTTTGTCAAATGGGAGCAAGTTAACTATCAAATATCATCTTATTCACGTATAAATAAAAATACTCCATGTCCCAGTAGCACACTTGTTGCAAATAAGTCAAAGTAACTGCAATGTGACTTAATTAAGTCACAAATAAGTTTCTGCAACCAATTATAGCAGAGATGTGTTGCTTGGGTGGTTGACATCATAAACTTACTATTGAGTTAGGACCATGCATTCGAGCTATCGATGTTTTAAAAAACGAATAGAGAAACACAACCAACACGCTCAAATTACTTTCTCTTGTTATCCCTTTTTCCTCTTGAAAAGATAATAAGAGACAGTAATTTTAGCGTGTAGCATTAAACTCCGTTCAGATTGCAACCTACATTAACGGGTGTCCACTAAATAATGAGAACGAAAAGAATGGGTCAGGAAAAAAATACCAGTGAAGTTTTGTTCAAACTGATTTATTTTATTAAAAGGGTCAACTTAAATCTTCAAACTAAGTTTAGTGAATATTGTCATATGGTCCGTGGTTCGCCAGTGGCGCAGCTTAGTCGTTATGCTGGAACATGACCGTTGGACAGCAGCCACATCGATTTTTCGGATGCAGCTTTTGATCCTGTTGGCAAGTTGCTTGGTGTTCTTGGCCTTCCAATTATCCTTGTATACCATGGAGCTCAAAAGACCGAAGAAATCCTCGATAGGACGGCACTGTGGCAAATTTGTCGGATTCCGGTCTTTGGGACATATGGTATATTTTGGCTCTCCAAAAACGTTAGCGTTTTTTTGCGTAGTGCGATGATGCCTTGTCCGGCCAAAACACGTATTTGCCATCCGAGTGATGTTGTTTAAGAAATGGGATGAGTATTTTCTGCAAACACTCTCTTTGGTACACCTCCTGGTTGATGGCCAAACCGCTTGGTTTGAACCACGGCTTCGAAATACCCTTTATCGGATATTACGATGTATAACATAACCTTCGATTCAAATTTGTGCTTGAACTTATACATTACTTTTGGAGGAGTAGTAGATTTGTCCTTAGTGTAGAATCGGTCGTTTCCCGGTATCTGAGACTTCGAAAGAGGAAAGCAGCTTTCGTCGTCCAGAACGAAAGATTTTCCGCCGTAATTCCGAGTCATCCAGCGGCATTGGGATTTCACGGTTTGAATCTGCTCATCTGTGTACTCTGGGGATCTGGTTTTCTTTCTACACACCATTCCTTCTTTCTTTAGCGTCTTGCAGATGAGTGACTTCGCACAATGGAACTTTCGGGCTGCTTCCCGTTGACTTACCGAATCCTTGTTGTTGAACATGCTGCGCAGCGAGCGGAGCGTTTTCTCATTCATTATTTTCGCTGGACGGCCGCAACCTTTCTTCCGGGTTACTCGCATGCATGCCAAGATACGGTATACGGTGGATACCGGAACTTTTTCACGACAAAAATGGTCCACCATGTATTTTTTTCCACGATCTTCGTTCGCTTGAAAGAATTGTACAACGCGCGCGCGCAGTTCTTCCTGTTTCTGACGGCATGCTGAACACGACTGAACATGTTAGAGTGAAATAAGAGTGTATGAAAATTTTCTGGAGAGTGCAACGATTCATTCATCTAAAGTGACATTTCTATGCGGCCGTTTTTGTTCTGATGGAAAAGTATTGAAATCATTCTCATTTTTAGTGGACACCCGTTACGATCTTGATATCAAATACCACGCAAATTATTTTTGGTGAAAACTAAAGCCAGTCAACGTTAATTTCGGACACTTTTATTTCTGTGTAGATTTTGGAGTTATTTCACGGATCACTAAAACGTTTCACTCATGTGACAGCTGAAACTCTCCACTTTATTTCGTGGTTGTTTACAACATGTTTACATTCTTGTCACATTTAGTAAAATGGCGTCGAAAAAAAACACGCATTTTTTACGAACGGCATTGAAATAC
Organism: Aedes japonicus; assembly: GCA_034211315.2. NCBI lineage: Eukaryota > Metazoa > Arthropoda > Insecta > Diptera > Culicidae > Aedes > Aedes japonicus. The sequence goes on along the minus strand of JASCZW010015411.1, from coordinate 910 downwards.
GAATTTATCGGTACACGATTCCCAAAAAGTACCGTATTCTGTGATTGCAAATCATTTGGCCAGCACTTGACTGTGGATCGGAAGGTTGAAGTGGAACAAATCGAAAAGTATGCTCGCGATAAATGGACAAGAAGGTGATAGCCATTATTAAGAACAATTTCAATCTTTCTGTGCGAAATGTGGCGAGGAAGTCAAAATCAAACGTACAAAAAGTGAAGCAGGGGCAAGGAATGAAACCGTACAAAGTGAAAAAGGTAGGCACCTCTTTTACTGTTATGACATGCAAAATTTCACTGCAAAAAGCCGCGCTAAGGTACTTGACACCAATTTTTGCAAACATTTTCTTTGTATCACAATGGGCGACTAAACATAAGTACTCGAAGACATTAAATACACTGAAACGCAAAATAAAGTGCCCACCTCATCGTTTTTCAATTTCTCTCATTTACTTGGTTCAATTAAGTAAACACACTGTATTTTTTATTATCTTATTTTTTATATTCTTCTTAAGTTTCACTTATGGAATACTGCAAAAAAAAGGAGTTTTACTTATAGGAAAAAAATTAATGTGTGTTGAAAAATAAAAACAGTGACAAAATTAAGTGCCCACTTCATTTAGGCTACAAGAAAACATAAATTAAGCGTAAAATAAAAGCACTTCAATAATTGATGTGTCCTCCTTTGACCTTCAGGACCTCCTGCAGGCGCTTCGACATGCTCTCGACCAGGTTCTTTAGGTGCTGTGGATCTAGCTTTTCCCAGGCGCGCTCCAGAGCTTCAAATTAGTTATTTTCGTCGGTAACACCAGTTTTGTCACCAGTTTGATCACGTATACAAACACACCAGGTTGAGCTGTTTGCTTCAAAACATGTCAGAATATCATGTTTTTTTACAACACAAATTGTTTTTT